>APFE030416721.1:138517-154691 GCA_000404065.3 Pinus taeda
AACATTAGAGTCTATGGAATCATGATTAACATTTCTTTTGTTCTCATCATGAGTTTCCTTTACTACCCTTTCACCCATAGTGACCCTTTCTTGTAGCAACTTATTCATATTTATCTTCAATCTCTTCCATGTATGTCTTCAAATCTATCTTCAAATCATCCATCTTATCTGCCACATCATTCATATTAGCTTCTACACCTTTCTTCAAACAATCCATCTTAGATTCTATTCCTTTTTGTGCAAGTGACACTTGTTGCACTTGGTCTCGTAATTTTGATATATCATGTTGCATTTCTTCCTCTTCTTCACGAGTCATGCTAGAGATTTCAGGTCGCCTACTAGGTGTTTCCATTTTCTTTCTTTGGGGCATCAATTACTAATTATAATGCTTCACTATTCCCTTTGAATTCCTTCAAAATAATTTTTCAAACCAAGCTTAAGCAAACATTTTAAAAAATATACACACTGTTTTTCACTTTGTAGGAGCTCGATATTGCCTCTGATGTATCTCTGTAATTTTGGATCATCTAGTTCTAAAATTGTGATCTGTGGTATCCCTCTATGTCCTCTTTCCAATGCCACTAGCCTGACCCCAATTGGATTCTTCAATGAAGATTTATGACAAATCTCCCACAGTGACCTGATTATAGACTAATTCAGTAGAGCAAACTTGTACGATGTGCCACGTGTCCCTGTTTTGACCGTTGGCTCTGAAAAATATATACAAGAAACTAAAGTTCGTCCTCTTTCTGTACCTTCTGATGAAACTTCAATCTGATGCTCAGAGAGAAAGTTATGATGATTTTCCCTAGGTCACCTATTTTGAATGTAATTCAGGATTCTGCGAAAGGACCAACTTCCTCAATTCATATCTCTGAACATATAGTGCGAAAAGCTCTAAAATTCAGATCTAAGATTCAGTGCGTTGTCTTATCAAATCAGTTTTGTTTTTATCTTCTGAAACGTCACATAAAACAAGTTATAGTGAAAATGACACGATGACCTATTTGGAGCAGCGAAACCCTAGAATCCAAAGCTCTGACACCAAATGTTATGAAACCAACTCAAGAAAAGATAGAAAAGATAGATCAACACCTTAGAATTCAGCCTATTTGAGGGGGAAACCTCCTTTACATTACATAAATGAACAATTCTTGGATAATTCAAATGATAAAACCTCCTTTCTGTATATAGGAGTCTAAGGAGTCATAATATAAGCCAGCCGACCTAACAATAATAATATAAAGCCACAAAAATAACAATAGAGGGATTTTATGGGGCACAGTAATAACAATATGGGGACATGTTGAGGCCTCGGAAATCGCTGCCACAACATTGGGGGATAACCACCTGGTCCGGACCTTAGTACAGCTCCTTTTCTGTTTGGAATGGTGGCTCCGACTGGAGATAATGGGACTAGTTTCCCGATAATGAAATAAAAGGGATGGATGGGTGATGAATAGTTTGCTTAAGTGATAGGCGACTAGCTTATTCTATTGATGAAAATAGGGAAAATAATACTAATCCCGGGAACAACTTATTCATTCATAATGCAGTGTTAAATAATCTTTCTCGATCTAACAGGCATATAGATGACTCTGTAAAATAAATAAGAGACATTCAATCATTCAAAGATTACTTCATGTTAATAGTCACAATGAAGTGATAAATACAAATTACTGCATTCATTGTTTATATCATCGATACATATATACGATTGAAAGGGAAGCATGCGATAAACAACCAATAGTGGAATGCATAAGGAATGCTGTGAAAAACACACACACACACACACACACACAGATATATATATATATATATATATATATAGATAAAAGCGATAATAGCAAGAGCGATTTAAACAACAATTTATATAATGAAAATGAGTACAGACGCAGATAATAGTAGCATGTGAGCTGCAGATCAATCCAAAATATCAATCGCTATTCAAAATTCCTTCTTCAACATAGAAATGCTTTCAAACAATGACAATAGTGCACATTTGCATAAAAGCCTTCCTCATTAAATTTAGAATAAATGGTCAAGTTTCATAAAAGAATATCCCTAAAGTACAATAGTGCAACTTCAGGGTTTAAGTCATATACAAAACTTTTACGACCCTTTCTAAATGCATGAAAGGGTATATAAATACTACTAAGCTAAAAAAAAATATATGAAACAAAATCCTACTAAATTGGTATCAGTAAATGCGGTCTATCTCTCAGGGGCGATCTGGCAGTTGGCGAAGTGAGTCATGCCTCAGGTTGTTTGCCCTTAAATCTAAGCTGGCTTATCGCAAGCATTGGTTCTACTTTTGGCGGTTTGTTGAGGTGCAAACTGAATTGGGCGGCGAAGGTGGCATCCTGAATGTCAGGTATAATATACCCGACATCATCTGTTAGGCATTTCAAGGCGGCTCTTTGGCTGTATGGCTTGATTAAGAAGAACCAATAAGCATCCCATTGTCAAATTGTTGATTCCAGCGATCAATCTTGTGTTTTTCTCCAGCTCCGGATAGCATGAGTGCTCCAACATATTTACCGCTGTTAATTGACCTGGAGTGCATTGGGAAATTATATTAGATAAATAAAGTGTATTATTTACTAATTCAACCAAATTTCCACTGATTGTTTTGCATCTGGAAATTTCTCTTTCTGCCTTCATTAGTTGCGATTTTCATTCTGTGAATAATATCTCTTTTTGTGATTCCATAATTCTTGGTAGATTAGCTGCCTGACCTATATCGGAATCCTGCCATTCTATAAAGTTTGTCAGTGTTTCTTCGGCCTGATCCAAATAGGTTCTTTCTTTTTCTACCTTTTCGCTTATGGATGCTACCAACTCACACAATGGTTCTTCTTGTGTAATCTGTTGACATAGTAGCTTAACCTGATTAATCAATGCCTTATTTAACTGGAGCGCTTCTGCTTTGAACTCATCTATCTGAGGGAGATTTTTCATTTGCTCAATTTGAGTGGTCAATTGAGTGATTTTCTCATCTTTTGCTTTCATTGTTCCCTCAGTTGATATTCTTAACTTCTCCAGTGCCGCCGATAGCTCCTTTTGCCTTTGGATTGCACCTTCATCAATTCTCTTCTTTTGCTCTTGTAATTGCTTGGTCAGCTGATTATTGTTCTTTTGCTGCACTAGCAATTCTTTCTCCTCCTGCTCTGCCCTCTACTGAACTTCTGATAGTCTCGCCTGTAGCGAAGAGATGTCCTGATCCTTGGTCTTCAATAAACTACTTACCTCCGATGCTTTATCAATGGTTGCCACTAAATATGCTCCAGCGAATTGCGATAGCTTGGTTAAGTCATCGAAGGGGTCGAATTCCTCTTTCCACACAACATTGCCCGTTACTGTCAATTCAAGGAATGGGGAAGGTTGATCAGCTCTTCTCCTTTACCTCTATCGCTTTACAACAGCTTTATGCTTAGGGCTATAAAATACATCTAAAGGGGGGATCTCTTCAATTTGCAAAACGATCTCTCCTGTTGGATCTTTAGGAATTATCTCTGGTTCTTTTGTTTTGGGTAGGCCGCTGGTTTCGCCCGAAACTGGTTTCGATGTCACTTCCTGTGTATCACCTTCTTTAGAAACCTCATCATCTTTCGAGCACTCTATGTTATAGATAATTGTACTGAATTGCTTCCATTGCTGGAGCAAATTCGGATCAACTAATATATCATTATTATTCTTAGAGTTGCTCTCTTCTTGGGTCTTTGCCTGGGTTTCTTCTTGTCGCTGCACAATTTTCTGGGTCACCTTCTACCTCTGGCTATGCGCTTCCTCCTGCTTCTTTGATGTAGTAGGAGGTGGCGTATTATCTCGTTGCTCAGACTTGCTTGACCTGGTTGTTGTCGGAACAGTGGCTAACAGATCTAGAGGCAGAGTTTGCAACCTTTGTTCTCTAATTCTGTTAAATTCGACTAGCCCTTCATCATTATACACATTTCTGGCAAGCGACTTGACTTGATACAGCGATTCGGCCGATGCGAACAAATCCTCGAACTTGTCTTCCTTGTGCTCGACCTTGGCCAATTTGGCCTGGTCAAGCGCATTGTAAGCGATCTTCCTTGGATCATACTGCCTGCTTGGCAGAGTAGCCAGAGTGAGCAAATTCATTTTCCCAGCTTCCTTCTCTGCATTCTTGATGTCATGTAGGGTATACATTCTAATTCGTAATGGAAAAGAAGGCAAAACATGTTTTTTAGCTCTTTTCGGGGTCTAGGTAACCCCTTCAGCACTGATTTGATAAGCTACATCCCTGGCAAGTAGCTTATCGGGGATGTAAAGTGGTAGCACATGTGGCCTGGCCTGACTGCCAAAAACTCTGATGTAGGTGAATTTCTCCTCCCCAAACCAACTTGCTACTGCAGTCAAATCTACCCCTGCTTGCTCAGAAATCTTCGGGACAGGCTTATCAAAAATGGAATAATGAATTGGAAACATAAAACCGTTGCAGATTTGGTATAGGTGGTGCTTATAACCAGTCTTCCATAGTTTTTGATAATATATGTGAATGGGTGTGGGATCTTGCGACGTCCACCTCCATCCCAGTACAAGAAACTCATAATTAAAATACAACACATCCATAACATAGGCACTGTAATAAAATGGCGGAATAACCCTCTCGGTGACACGATAGTCAGACCTGAAATCGAGGATTGCTTTGGCTAACTTGTCAGATAATATGACCACCCAATCCATAATTTCTCCACTACATGCTGCCTCCATTAGGGGAACCATTTCTATGGTGAAATTGGCAGAGTCATGCAATCCCCATAGCCTACACATCATAATTCCAGCATAACAGTAAGGAGAACACAGGGAGTCAACTGAGTACTTACACGAGGTTTCATGCTTGTGTTTTGCTGGATTCTGTCTCTAGCCTCGAATTGGTTCAGACTCGGTCTCGTTCTCTGCTTGAAATTTCTCCAGAAATGCAGCATTATATTTCTGCTCTTCTGTCGGTAAGTGATACATTAGCCTTAGATCTTCGGCTCGAAAAGAACCGAAAATCCTCTCGTCTTCTTGGATTTCTTTCCCATTCCACTTTCTTCTGTTTCTATGGAAGAATTCTGCGCAGAGTGAAAGATAAGCGTAACACATGCAACAATAACATAAATTGAACAGAATGAAATATATATATATATCTAGGTGCATTCATAGCGATCAATCGACTTAAGGCGGCCTTAGGATCAAATCCGTGGATAGATCTCAAGCCTGTTATTCTCATTAAATGGTCCTTACGGCCTATCAATCTCATTAATTTTAGTTGCTTCGATTAATGGACGAATGATTTATCTGAAGCATGCTTTGGGTGATTTGGTGGTTTGAGCGCAGATGTGCGGCTTTCCAAAGGATATGGCCTTAATTACAAATAAATCATATTAAACTGCCTTTATGACTGTTACTTTGAAAACTGCGCTTTTTTACCCTTTATGCAATCGGGCATCGGGGAAATGCTAAGTTATTGCATTGGTTTTGTTTGGAATCCCCGATCGCCGATAACTATATCGCATCGCGTCAGGCATAGATGGTAGGGCCGCTTAGGATGAGGGCATGGTAAGTCGTTGATCGCCGATAGCGATATCGCATCGTATCGGGTGAGGGGGAGCTTCTTTGCACTATAAGTGTTATCGCCGCCGATTGCTGATTTCGCATCGCATCAAAGCAAGGGTCGTTACTCATGTTACTTTATGCTTTGCCAATATCCGATTCTGATTTCGCATCGGCGAAAACCAAGATGTCCCTTAAGTTGTGCTTTCTTTGTCATTGCGATATGCGATCTTGCGATCGCTTTATCGCAATGATAAAGATAAATTGCTTTATATTGGGATTTTTGATTGGTTTTATTTAAAAAGGTCTTTTAATAATGTTTCCTTTTATTTGAGCCTTTTTTTTGAAATAGAACTCTAAATTGATACCAATTTGGAATAAAAATTAAAAGGGAACCATTTCACATTATAATTTTTGGAATAGTAATGATATGAAATGGGGGGTTGTTGTATGGCACAACAATTGGCGATTTGTTGGAAGAAACAGTTATCTCTGAAAAGTGTAGAAATACTTAAACTCTTTTCAAAATAGAAATTTTATTCAAAAGGGAAAATTCTAATATAACTAGGTATTATTGTATTCTAAAGAAAACAAAATTTTCTTTGCTAATTTCCTCTCTTGTTTAAAAATAGATACATTCCAGATTATTAAATTGGCATTTATTGGTTGATATTGATAAAACAGGAAACTTTTCCAACTCAACTATTAAAATTAACTCTTTTGCCATAGGTAGAGCCTCTGCTGCCAGCAAACGTCCATAGTCTCGGCAGGGATACCTTTTAACCATATAATTGTCTATTGTCTATTCACTTCAAAGCATGATTAAGAGAATGAATTCAAAAACATGTTTTTTCACATTTCTTTTCATTTTCTACTATTTTGTAAGATAAAAAGTCATTTCCCTAGTGTGGTAGCCAGTTAATTGACAATGCCATTCACTGGTAGTAATCTAACCGAACAAGCTGGCTCGTGATGAGACCCCTTGTCTTACAATTGAAGCCATTACCCTGTTTTGGTATGGAGTATTGGTAATGTCGGCTAAACTATTTTCCTATGAACATGGTAAGTAGGCTTGTAATAAGACCTCTTAACTTTTATACCTAGTATTCTTGGAATTTCATCCTGAATAATCATGAACTTAGGTAAAATAGGATAGACAATTTTCCTCCTTAAGGTAGGATGGATGACAAGGTAAGAGTTTGAGATGTTGAACTTGGATTAGCTTCTATTTTAATATTGATAACCTTTTATAACCAATTTGAAAAATCTAAAAAGGTTTACAAGATTTATATACTTCAAGAGGAGTTCACTAGGATTGTATTGTAGTTTCAGAATGCAATTATAACTAATTTCCTAGAAATTATTCCTTTTGTTTAATACTTCTGTTTATTAAAAGTAAATATCGCATTGCTTGTTTTCGAGAAACTCTTTGAATACAGCAAAGGTCAAATAGAAAATTCCTTACAGTTTTATTTTCTAATTTCGCTACAAACTATAAAAATACTATTAAAAAGAGAAGGGGTTACCTCCTCAGTTGAAAAATTTCTTTAAGATTAGGCCATTAACAGGGAGAGAATCTCTCAACCCTGATAAATCTTGTAGCATGAAGGTCGAATGGTCTATCTTTTCACATATCTGAAACGGTCCAAGCCACATTTTCTGGAATTTGCTGTGTTTTCCTTTATCTTCATGGGCTTTTTCCCATTTCAGGACTAAAGCACCGACTTGAAATTGCTTAGAACCAGACAAAATTGAATCAAATGATGACTTGATGATCTGCTGATGTTTCGCATGAATAATTTTGGCATTTTCTCTTTCTTCTTCCAATTTTAGGATTTGGTCATGTCTAAGCTGTAAAGAAGAAGAAGGATTTTCTTCAATAAATTGAACTAGGGCTAGAAAAGGAAGAATAAGGATTGTTGGTAGTACAGCTTCTTTTCCATAAACGAGTTTAAATGGGGAAGAACCTATAGAAGCCTTTTGTGTTATCCTATCAGCTCATAGTGCAAATATTAAAGATTTGTGCCAGTTCTTGTGATTTTGTTTGATAGTTCGCTTGATAATTTTGATAAGGTTTTTGTTTGTAGATTCGGCCAAACCATTGCCCTGAGGATAATAGTACAGAATATTTGAGTTTGAAACTCGTTTTGATTGCGAAAATCAAACATAGCACTTGCCTAAAAAGATGCATTATCAAAAAACAAGAGCATTCAGGGATGCCAAACCTGTAATGAGAATGATCTATAATTCAAATAATGGCTTAGAGTTTGTTGTCTTTTAGCGGAATTTTCAACCCAATTGGTAAAAGTAATCGCAGCTACGTAAGGAATATACTTGTGCTGTTTGGAAGAATTAGGAGTAATTTCTCCAATAATGTCCAATCCCCATTGCTCAAATGGCTGTTCAATGTTGACCGGTTGCAGAGGGAAGGCTGATTTCTTTTGTCTTCCACTTGAAGTATGACAATTTCGGCATTTCCTCACATATTCATGAGCATCTCTAAACAGAGTGGGCCAATAATACCCAGCATGGATGACTTTGTGAGCTGTGGTATCAGCTCCGAAGTGACCTCCTGCTGGTCCGCCATGCAATTCCTGCAAGACCCTTTGTGCTTCCTGTTTTTCAAGGCATCTTAGTAAAATGGAATCATAATTTTGCCTAAAAAGAACATCATCAATAATGGTAAAATTTTTTGCTTTCAATCTTATGGCCCTTTTGTTTTTGTAGGACAGGTTGGGGGGTGCATATCCATTTTTCAAGTAAAATATTAAATCGACATACTGTGATTCAAAGTCAATGATACTGATCTGGTTGATGGTTTCAGATTGATCTGTATCGCTTGATTCCAGAATGTTGGATGCGCCTGCCAATAATCTGCAAAAACCTTGGCCTCTAACAATCTTTGCTGGCTTGATTTCTAGGTCATATTCTTGAAGTGCTGTTACCCAATTTGCCCTTTTTTCTCCCAGTTCTCTTTGGATTAATAGTTGTCTAACTGAGGAGAAAGGAACTATAACCTTTGTATGGGCTTTTAAAAAGAAGGGTCTGTAATGTTTAACCGCTTTATATACAGCAAAGGCTTGTTTTTCTACTTCAAAATAGTTTAGTTCTGCACCTTGAAGATTTGAGCTATAGAATGAAATCGGTGCTTCCAAATTGTGATCGTTGATCTGTGTAAGTACTGCAGCATAAGAGGAATCGGATGCGATGGTATACAATGTAAAATGATTAGAAAAAATTGGGGTATTTAGAGCTGGGGCATTGATTATTGACTACTTGATTAGTTCAAATGCTTCCTTTTCTGGCACTCCCCATTTGAAGACTGAATTTTTCTTAATCATAGTTTGAAGTGGTAAAATAATTTGAGAAAAATCTGGAATGAATCTTTTTACAAAATTTATTTGGCCTACAAATGACTGCATGGATTTCTTATTATGAGGAAAAGGGATTTCAGAAATTTCTTTAATCCTGTCTGGATCGGTATAGATGCCATCTTTAGATACAATAAAGCCTAGGAGCTTACCTTGATCAAGAGTGAAGAAAGATTTCTTAGGGTTTAGAGAAATACCGTATTTCTTACAGTGTTGGAAGATTTGATTCAAATCATGCAAGTGATTGGATCTCTCTTTTGAAAATACAGTGATGTCATCTAAATAGACGACTACTGTTCTATTAATTAATCCTTTGAGAGCGATATCCATTGCCCTTTGAAAAGTGGCTCCTGCATTAATGAGTCCGAAAGGCATTTTCTGATATGCATATGTTCCCCACTTTGTTCTAAAGGTGGTTTTGAGTCAGTCATCGGGGTGAACCAGAATTTGGTTATACCCTAAAAACCCGTCCAAGAAGGACATTAACTCTGAACCAACCACTGATTGGAGTATCTGCTCCATAGTGGGTAATGGGAAATTATCTTTTAGACTTGCCGCCTTATTTAAATTCCTGAAATCAATACAAATCCTTATGTCGCCATTCTTCTTTCTAACTGGTACCATATTGGAGACCCAATTCGAGTGTCGTACGGGAAAAATAATCTTAGCTTTCAAGAGTTTGTTGAGTTCCGATTTTATTTGACCCTCTAAGTTTGGATGTATTTTCTCAACTTTTGTTGAATTGGTTTCTGTTCGGGAAGCATTGGGATAGTGTGTTGAATGATAGATGTGTCATATGTTTTTAGATCATCATATCTCCAAGCGAAAACATGTTTATTCTTTCGTAATAGACTAATAAATGCTTCCTTTTCCTCTATAGAAAGTCCTAATCCTAAATTAATGTTTTGAGGATTTTGTTCAGTGCCAAGGTTTATTAATTCAAACCTTAAGGTAGAGCTCTGAAGCTTTGTATTAGATACAGGTTTGAACTTGTCTTTGATATCGTAAAGGTCTTCAAGCTTCACTACGTGCTTAGGGATTGAGTTTCCTCATGTTTACCTTGTATTTGAGTATCGTGTTCATCTTCCTCAATGATTTGATTGTCATAGGATTTTTCAGAGGTCAGAAATTGTAAAATGTCTTCATCGTGGTTAAACACTCTCCAATTGGTTACATTATCTAGAATGGATGGCCTAAAAAGTAATTCTACTGAAAACCTATATGGACTATAGTCTTCGGAAGGGAGCAGCTTGGAAGCGACATTGGCCAGCAAATCAGCTGCGGAATTCTGCGCCCTAGGAATAGAAGATATATTGAATGCTAAAAAATGGGAGGTGAGTTTTTGTACCAGCAATTGATAATGCTTAAGATGGTTCGAAAGACAATGGATTGTATTCCTTACCTGTTTGAAAATAATCTCAGAGTCGCCAAAGACCTTTAAGTACTGAACTTTGAGGCCGATTGCTTTGTACAGTCCTTGGACAAGTGCTTCGTACTCGGCTGTGTTATTAGTGCATTCAAATT
The DNA here is from genome assembly GCA_000404065.3 of Pinus taeda. Taxonomy (NCBI): domain Eukaryota; kingdom Viridiplantae; phylum Streptophyta; class Pinopsida; order Pinales; family Pinaceae; genus Pinus; species Pinus taeda. Next base: position 148,975 of record APFE030416721.1, read on the forward strand.
CTAATCTACAGGACAACATTTTTTTTTCTCCCTGCGGGCTGACCAAAATGCATCCTACTCCTGATCCTTCACTGGACTTAAATCCATCAAAATATAAAGACCAAAATAATGAATTATCTACAGTTTTTGTTACAACATTCTCAGTAACATTAACGCATTTAGACCTGTCGGTTTGTGAAAAGTTTTCGATTTGTGATGCGAACTTGTTAACTGAGAAAGGAGATGGCTGGGAAATATAATTGCCGAAAAATGACTCTGAAGAACAGTTTCCTAGGATATTATTGTTGAACGCGACTTGGTTGATTTTCTTGCTCAAATTCTGTAACAGTGTGGGTCATATGTTTCTCTCGATCAATCTTTATTTGATTGGGCTTTCCCTTATAGGGGAGCCACATATGTGACCAATCGGTAGAAATATACCCATGGAGTTTTTCTGACCAATCCCTGCTTAAAATTAACCCATAGAATTCAGGTATATCGGCGACTAGAATATCAATCCTTTGGACAATTCTTGGATCTGCCGATAATGTGATTGTTACAGAGTTTATTTCCCCTAGAACTTGAACTTTAGTTCTATCTAACTGCATGATGTGAATAGAAGACTTCTGGGGTTCTATATTCAGTTTAGCGCAAACTGAAGCAGGCATTATATTTGAAGATGCCCCATAATCAATTAAACAGTTGTGTAGATTTCGATTATAAATTTCATAAGTCAAGAGGAAAGGAGGGGTATGGGAGTTTGATCTGTCTCCAATCATAATAGTGTCAGTTGCCTCAACTCTACCAGCAGGGGGTTGTCCTCACTCGCTTGCAGCTTTAGTGGTGGGAAGAGGTGAAGAAGGAAAAACATTAAATTCTTTGAGTAGTAATTTTTGCTGATGTTTTAATTTACTAAGTTCAAACATGGTGATGTTTTCCTTAGTTTTCTTCATGTCATCGACAATATTATAATCCATTGAATCGGAGACTACCAATGTTTTAGATGAAGAAGGTGTAGTAGAGGATGATGGCTGATTGTTTGATACTGTCGCGGCTAGCTTCCTAACAGGTACCTTTTCCTTTATAGTATTGGTTCCAGCACTCCTTTTCTTTGGATTAGCTTGAACAGGATCGGGAGTACCTTTACTCCTTGTAGTGATAGGAAAGGCTTCTTGTTCGGCATCAGTATCGGAATTAGGGAGTATAAAGTCCCACATTCCGTGACATTCAACTACTTCCTGTTCTTCTCCTTCAGATGGTGTAAATGTTTCTTCCTCTTCTTCTTCCTCAGGATCCGAGTCTGCATATGATATAACGTTTGGAGGTTTGGACTCTGGTTTCTTGAAATTCCTATATGGTTTCTTTGTTGAGGATTCTGATACTTGTTTCTTGATCTCAACCATTTTGTTCGACATAGTTTTAAGGACTTTTTGAAGGCCCTCCATGTCAAATGGATCCTTAGTATTCTTTTTCATAGAGTCGTCTTTAAAGGAGACTTTTTTAGATTTTCTTTCTTCCAAGGTAGTTTTCTTTTCTAAGGCGATTACACTCTTTTCCACAGCGAGTGCTTCCTTCATGTTTTCGGCCAATGTAGGCTGTTTGGCCCTATCAAAAAATATGGCAATGTTTGAAGGCAAAGCAGTGATATACCACTCGCTTCTAACTTGTTCGCTTGGCTTATCATCAGTGGGGATCTTGTTCAAGATTTTGTTAAATCTGGAGTTGAACTCCTTGATAGGTTCTCTCGACTCAATCCTTAAATTTGAAAGGTCATGGACAAGTGTAGCTAAGGATCTGTCATCACCGTATTTCGTGAGAAACTGTTCCTGGAAGATATTCCAACTTGTGATGGATCCAGAGGGTAAGGAAAAATACCAAGACCCTGCAGATCCTTGTAGTGAATAGGGAAACAATCTTACTACCACATCTTCTTCAGTGACTCCCTATAGATTGACTGACAGCATAAAATTGTTTATATGTTCTTCTGCAGAAGTTCCAACATCTGGATTGAACTTGGGTAACCATTTTTCGGGGTAATCGGGTAAAGGATGTAAAGGTGCAGGCATGGTAACCGCACCAGGACTTCTCCATGGTCTTTGGGCCATTTTAGGATTACCAACGATCGCTTGTGGTGTTCTAGGTTCCTGAGGGGGAGGTGGAAGTACAGACTGAAAAGATGGGGATGCTTGAGATGAAGCCCCTTGGTGAACAACGATATGGAGTGGTGAAGTGGGCGTATGACTTCGCACAGGTGATGATGAAATGGAAGAAGATGGGGAAAAGGTTTCGTTACCAGAACCTTCAGCGGTTTTCTTGATCCTTTTCCTTTCGGTAAAGGAAATTCAGGTGGTTCAATACCTAGCTTTTCGCTTTGGAGTCTGGTAAGATGAGGGGGTAAGCGAAATTGCGAAGTCTGACTGCCTTGTGATACTTTAGATCTAGGAGGGGATATTGAGAAGCCTTGAAGTTTCTGGATGATGGATTGAACTTCAGGAGATTCCAGACTTAAGTGTTCTGAAGTATGTTGTAATTGAACAGTAGTGGTTGATTCCTCTTCATCTCGTCTGGATACTGGAGATTCAGAATGCAAACGAGGTGTCTGAGGAGAGCCGGAGGGTGAATTACTCTTTGAAGGGTTTGTAGGTGTTGGCTTACTCGCCATTCATAGCGGATGGCCCTCCTTCTAGCGCTAGAAATGTTGAGGCCTCGGAAATCGCTGCCACAACATTGGGGGATAACCACCCGGTCCGGACCTTAGTACAGCTCCTTTTCCGTTTGGGATGGTGGCTCCGACTGGAGATAACGGGACCAGTTTCCCGGTAGTAAAATAAAAGGGGTGGATGGGTGATGAATAATTTGCTTTGGTGATAGGCGACTAGCTTATTCTATTGACCAAAATAGGGAAACTAATACTAATCCCAGGAACAACTTATTCATTCGGAATGCAGCGTTAAATAATCTTTATCTATCTAACAGGCATGTAGATGACTCTGTAAAATAAATAAGAGACATTCAATCATTCAAAAATTACTTCATATGAATAGTCATAATGAAGCGATAAACACAAATTACTGCATTCACTATTTATATCATCGATACATATATACGATTGAAAGGGAAGCATGCAATAAACAACCAATAGTGGAATGCATAAGGAATGCTGCGAAAAGCACATATATATATAAGCGATAATAGAAAGAGCGATTTAAACAACAATTCATATAACAAAAATGAGTACAGATGCAGATAATAGTACCATGTGAGCTGCAAATCAATCCGAAATATCAATCGCTATTCAAAATTCCTTCTTCAACACAGAAATGCTTTTAAACAATGACAGTAGTGCACATTTTCATAAAAACCTTCCTCATTAAATTCAGAATAATTGGTCTAGTTTCATAAAAAATATATCCCTGAAGTACAATAGTGCAACTTCAGGGTTTAAGTCATATACAAAACTTTACGACCCTTTCTAATTGCATGAAAGGGTCTATAAATACTACTAAGCTAAAAAAAATCTATGAAAAAAAATCCTACTAAATTGGTATCAGTAAGTGCGATCTATTTCTCAGGGGCGATCTGGCAGTCGGCGATGTGAGTCATGACTCAGGTTGTTTGCCCTTAAACCTTAAGCTGGCTTATCGCAAGCATCAGCTCCACTTCTGGCGGTTTGTTGAGGCGCAAACTGAATTGGGCGGCGAAGGTGGCATCCTGAATGTCGGGTATAATATACCTGACAACATCCGTGAGGCATTTCAAGGCAGCTCTTTGGCTGTATGGCTTGATCAAGAAGAACCAATAAGCATCCCATGTCAAACTGTTGATTCCAGCGATTAATCTTCCGTTTTTCTCCAGCTCCGGGTAGCATGAGTGCTCCAACATATTTATTGTTGTTAATTGACCTGGAGTACATTGGGAAATCATATTAGACAAATAAAGTGTATTATTTACTAATTCAACCAAATTTCCAGTGGTTGTTTTGCATCTGGAAATTGCTCTTTCTGCCTTCATTAGTTGTGATTGCCATTCTGCGAATAATATCTCTTTGTGCGATTCCAAAATTCTTGGTAGATTAGCTGCCCGGCCTATATCAGAATCCTGCCATTCTATAAAGTTTGTCAGTGTTTCTTCGGCCTGATCCAAATCGGTTATTGCTTTTTCTACCTTTTCGCTTATGGATGCTACCAACTCGCACAATGGTTCTGCTTGTGTAATCTGTTGACATAGTAGCTTAACCTGATTAATCAATGCCTTATTTAACTGGAGCACTTCTGCCTTGAACTCATATATCTGAGGGAGCCTTTTCATTTGCTCAATTTGAGTGGTCAATTGAGTGATTTGCTCATCTTTTGCTTTCATTGTTCCATCAGTTGATATTCTTAACTGCTCCAGTGCCGCCGATAGCTCCTTTTGCCTTTGGATTGCACCTTCATCAATTCTCTTCTTTTGCTCTTGTAATTGCTTGGTCAGTTGATTATTGTTCTGATGCTGCACTAGCAATTCTTTCTCCGCCTGCTCTGCCCTCTGCTGAACTTCTGATAGTCTCGCCTGTAGCGAAGAGATGTCCTGATCCTTGGTCTTCAATAAACTTCTTACCTCTGATGCTTTATCAATGTTTACCGCTCAATATGCTCCAGCGAATTGCGATAGCTTGGTTAAGTCATCGGAGGGGTCGAATTCCTCTTTCCACACAACATTGCCCGTTACTGTCAATTCAGGGAATGGGGAAGGTTGATCAACTCTTCTCCTTTTCCTCTGTTGCTTTACAACAACTTTATGCTTAGGGCTATAAAATACATCTAAAGGGGGGATCTCTTCAATTTGCAAAACGATCTCTCCTGTTGGGTCTTTAGGAATTATCTCTAGTTCTTTTGTTTTGGGTAGGCCGCTGGTTTCGCCCGAAACCAGTTTCGATGTCGCTTCCTGTGTATCACCTTCTTTAGAAACCTCATCATCTTTCGAGCACTCTAGGTTATCGATAATTGTACTGAATTGCTTCCATTGCTGGAGCAAATTCGGATCAACTAATATATCATTATTATTCTTAGAGATGCTCTCTTCTTGGGTCTTCACCTGGGTTTCTTCCTGTCACTGCACAATTTTCTAGGTCACCTCCTACCTCTGGCTATGCGCTTCCTCCTGCTGCTTTGATGTAGTAGGAGGTGGCGTATTATCTCGCTGCTCAGACTCGCTTGACCTGGTTGTTGTCGGAACAGTTGCTAACAGGTCTAGAGGCAGAGTTTGCAACCTATGTTCTCTAATTATGTTAAATTCGACTAGCCCTTCATCATTATACACATTTATGGCAAGCGACTTGACTTGATACAGCGATTTGGCCGATGCGAACAAATCCTCGAACTTGTCTTCCTTGTGCTCGACCTTGGCCAATTTGGCCTGGTCGAGCGCATTGTAAGTGATCTTCCTTGGATCATACTGCCTGCTTGGCAGAGTAGCCAGAGTGAAAATTCATTTTCCTAGCTTCCTTCTCTACATGCTTGATGTCATGCAGGGTATACATTCCAATTTGTAATGGAAAAGAAGGCCAAACATGTTTTTTAGCTCTTTTCAGGGTCTGGGTAACCCCTTCAACACTGATTTGATAAGCTACTTCCCTGACAAGTAGCTTATCAGGGATGTAAAGTGGTAGCACATGTGGCTTGGCCTGACTGCCAAAAACTCTGATGTAGGTGAATTTCTCCTCCCCAAACCAACTTGCTACTGCAGTCAAATCTACCCCT
>APFE030416721.1:160315-265856 GCA_000404065.3 Pinus taeda
TGGTGACCCTACCTAATGGGAAGACACTTCAAGGTAAAAACGGATCATGATAGTCTTAAATAATTTTTAGAACAAAGAGTATCCTTTGAAGAGAAACAAAAGTGGGTCACAAAGATGTTGGGTTATGAATTTGAAATCATCTACAAAAAAGGGAAGAAAAATGTTGTGGAAAATTCACTCTCAAGAAAGGATGAGGATGTGGAAGCATTTTTGTGCACCATTTCTATTATCCAACAAGATTGGATAAACAAAGCAAGGGAGGAATGGAAGAATGACGAAGAAGTGTGCGCACTCATTCGAAAGCTACAACATGATCCGAGTACATATGATACATTTAGCTGGAAAAATGATTCGTTATGGTACAAAGATCATTTATACCTATGTAAGAATTCCAAACTCAAACAAAATATTGTTATGGAATTGCCCACTTCTCCCTTAGGAGGGCACTCACGATTTTTAAAAACTTACCACAATGTTAAGAACGAACTTTTTTGGGATGGCCTTAAATTAGATATTCAAAATTTTGTGGTGGAATGTTTGGTTTGCCAACAAAATAAAGTTGAAACAATTAAGACCCCAGGTCTATTACAACATTTATCCATTCCAAGCCAACATTGGGAGGATGTTTCAATGGATTTTATCACAGGTTTACCCAAGTCTGAAGGAAAGAGTGTCGTCATGGTGGTAGTTGACAGACTTACCAAGTATGCACACTTTTTTGCATTATCACATCCATTTAAAATGAGTACAGTTTCTACTACATTTATGGAAACAATTCAAAAGCTACATGGAAAACCAAAGATTATTGTAAGCGACAGAGATCCCATTTTCACTAGAAATTTTTGGAAAAAATTAGTTTCTTTTCGTGGTACTCAGTTAGCTCATAGCTCATCTTATCATCCTCAATCTGATGTGAAAACTAAGGTAGTAAACAAATGTTTGGAAGGATATCTTCGTTTCTTTGTATCTAATAAACAAACACAATGGTTCAAATGGTTTCCTCTGGCTGAATGGTGGTATATGTTAGGAAACAAACTCACAAAAAGATAGGAAAAAAAGATCAACACCTTAGAATTTAGCCTCTTCGAGGGGGAAACCTCCTTTACATTACATGAATGAACAATTCTTGGATGATACAAATGAGTAAACCTCCCTTCTATATATAGGAGTCTAAGGGGTCACAATATAATCAAGCCGACATAACAGTAATAACATAAGGGAACAAAAATAACAATAGTGGGTTTCTATGGGGCATACTAATAACAATATGGGGATAATAAGGGCACAATAATAACAATAAGGGATACAATGACAGGGGAATCACTAGTATTATAGGGGCCTAAGATGCCCCTGTCCTTCCAAAAAGCGTTGTCCTCAATGCTTGAGTAGTTCTGGATGCTTCTATATAATATTCTCATCCTCCCATGTGGAATCTTCAGCAGATAAGTTCTTCCACTTGATAAGATACTTCGAAATTAGTTGATTTCGTAGCTTCCAAGTTCTTGTTTCTGTGACTGCTTCCAGTTCCAATATGATTTTTCCTTCCTCATCAAGTTCAAGCAATATTGTTTGAACTGGGAGCTTGTCACCTATAACCTTCTTTAAAAATGAAACATGGAAAACTGGGTGCACTCGAGAAGCTACAGGAAGCTCCAATATGTATGCCATAGTACCAATATTTTGCAACACCTTATATGAACCATAATACTTTGGTGATATTTTATTATCCTTCTTATCTTTCTTGAGGTACATCTATTTATATGGTTGTAGCCGTAGGAATACCCAGTCACCTACATCAAAATTTCTTTCTCTACGATGTTGATTTGGCTGTTGTTTCATTCTATTCTATGCTAACGTGAGGTTATCCTTTAAGAGTTGGAGAACTTGTTCTTTATGCTCGATGTGATGTTCCACTGCTTGAACCTTAAAATTTTCTATTAAATATGATGTGATGGATGGTGGATGATATCCATAAAGTGCCATAAATAGGGTCATTTTTGTTGTTGTATGGAAGGAAGTGTTATACCACCATTCAGCCAAGGGAAACAATTTGACCCATTGTGTATATTTATGAGATACAAAGAAACGAAGATATCCTTCCAAACATTTGTTTACTATCTTAGTTTTCCCATCAAATTGAGGATGATAAGATGAGCTATGAGCTAACTGAGTACCGAGACAAGAAAATAATTATGTCCAAAAATTTCTAGTGAAAATGGGATCTTGATCGCTTATAATAATCTTTGGGTTTCCATGTAGCTTTTGAACTATTTCCATAAATGTAGTATAAACTATACTGACTTTAAATGGATGTGATAATGCACAAAAGTGTGCATACTTGGTAACTCTGTCAACTACCACCATGATGGCACTCCTTCCTTTGGACTTGGGTAAACCTGTGATAAAATCGATTGAAACCTCCTCCCAATGTTGGCATGGAATGGATAAAGGTTGTAATAGACCTTAGGTCTTAATTGTTTCAACTTTATTTTGTTGGCAAACCAAACTTTCCACCACAAACTTTTGATTATCTGATTTAAGGCCATCCTAAGGGAGAAGTGAGCAATTCCATAAGAATATTTTTTCTGAGTTGGGAATTATTACATAGATATAAGCGATCTTTGTACCATAAAGAATCATTTTTCCAGCTAACTATATTAGATGAATTGGGCTTGTTGTAACTTTCAAATGAGTGCCCACACTTCTTCTTCGTTCTTCCATTCCTTGCTTCATTTATTTAATCTGGTTGGATAATATAAATGGCGCAAAACAATGCTTCCACATCCTCATCCTTTCTTGAGAGTGCATCTGCCACAAAATTTTGCTTCCCTTTTTTGTAGATGATTTCAAAGTCATAACTCAACATCTTTGTGACCCATTTTTGTTGTTCTTTAGAGGATAATATTTGTTCTAAAAAGTATTTAAGACTATCATGATTTGTTTTTACCTTGAAATGTCTTCCCATTAGGTAGGGTCGTCATTTCTTTAGTGCATGTAGTATTGCCAACATTTCCTTCTCATAAATAGCTTCGTGTAAATACTTTCCCTTGATTGGATGACTTTCGAAAGCAATGGATCTTTCATATTGCATTAAAGAAACATCAATTCCATTTCCTGAAGCACCACATTCCACAATAAAGGTTTTTGTGAAGTTTGACATAGCTAAGACCGGTGCTTGGCACATTGCCTCTTTAAGATGTTCGAAGGCCTTTTCTACTTCTAGAGTCCATGAAAATGCATATTTCTTCAATAATTTTGTTAGAGGTGCTGCTATTCTCCCATAATTCTTAAAAAACTTGTGATAATACCCTGTCAACTCGAGAAATTATCGTAGATGCTTTATGGATGTGGGGATTTTCCATTCCTTAATGGCTTTAATTTTGCTAGGGTCTACCTTAACACCTTCATGAGATACAATATGACCCAGACATTCCACCTCTTGTACTCCAAAGAAACATTTGGAGCTTTTTGCATATAATTGTTTCTCCTCCAATAGTTTGAGCACCTTGTCAACATGTTCATCATGATCCTTCCAAGACTTGTTGTATATTAGTATATCATCAAAAATTACTAACACGAATTTTCTAAGGAAGGGTTTGAAAATGGAATTCATCAAACCTTGAAATGTAGAAGGTGCATCAGTAAGGCCAAAAAGCATGACCAAAAATTTATATTGACCCTCATATGTTTTAAATGCTATTTTCAAAATGTCTTCAGTCTTCATTCTGATTTGATGATATCTTGAATGAAGATCCAACTTGGTTAAGTAAACTGATCCATGCAATTCATAGGATAATTCATCAATGTCAGGAATGGAAAATTTATATTTAATAGTGAGCTTGTTGAGCTCCCTATAATACAGACACATGTTCCATGATCCATCCTTCTTGTGCACCAATACTATTGGAGCAGAGAAAGAACTTTGACTAGGTTGAATTATACCAACCTATAGCATTTCTCCAACCATATGTTCTATTTCACTTTCTTGGGCATAGGGATATTTGTACGGCCTGATGTTTGAAGGAACACTTCCTGGAATCAAATGAATAGCATGATCATGATCACGAATAGGTGGGAGACCTTTGATAGTCTCAAATACCTTGGAATGATTTTCCAAGACTTTTCGGAGATCTGGAAAATTAGATGATTTCGATATGGGAACCTCTAATGAACATAATTATGCAATTACACGTCATTGTTCCTTCTTTAGAATATTTGTAATACCATTAGAACTGATTATCGTTCCCAGTTTCCCTATAATACCCCTTAATTCAACTTCCTTTCCTTCCACACAATATTTCATGAAAAGTTCTTGAAAATTAAAAGCTATTGTACCCAAAGATTGTAGCCATTGGACTCCAAGTACAACATTAGCACCACCCATTGGAATGGAAAGCATTGGTCTATTCAATACATATTCTCCCATGGATAGCTTAATATTATGTCACTTTCCAGAGAAATTTATGGTTCCTATACTTGCAACCATCACTTGACACTCTAGTGCTGAATATTTGAAGCAATTCAATTCCTTTGCTATCTTACAATGAATAAAATTATGGGTACTTCCCGAATCAATCAACACTATTACCTTTTTCTTCTTGATATGGCTTTCTATCTTGATAGTTTGAGGAGTGGTAATTCCAGCCAATGCATTACAAGATATGTCATACTGATTTCTTCTTTATCTAGGGTTTGTTCCTAGAGTATATCCTCTTCTTTTGACATTTATTGTTCATTTTCTTCCTCCTCTTCACAATCTACGTAGAATAATTTATTCTCAACACACTTATGACCTTTAGTGTATTTTCTATCACAACTATAACAAATCCCTTTTTCTCTTTTTTCTTCCAATTGTTGTGGTGTCAACCTTGTAGGTTGTGGAAGGCTAGGGAAAACAACACTTCCATCTTTATAGTTGTGAATGGTAGGCTTCGTGGTTGCCATAATTTTGGTTTCCATTTTTCTTGTGAACCTAAATGCCTTCTCCAATGAATCAAGTTTCGAAAGGTGAACCTCATATTGAATATTATCATTTTAAGTCCCTATGAACACATCAATCCTATGCTGCTCTAGAATATCTTTTACCCTTATGTTGAATTTTTGGAAGTCCTCAATGTGCTCCATCATTGAACCCTTTTTTTTTAGATTGATCAATTGGATTAAAAAAAGTGTTTCTTTTTGTATCCTCATTATGTGCTATCACTTCTTCTATAAAAATTGCCCAAGTGACAATTTATTTATGAGAGAAAAGCCATTGATACCATACAAACTGATTTGGTTCCAAATATAAAGTTGCAATAACTACCTTCTGTGTGTTTTACACTTTATGGAGATAAAAAAATTGCTCCATCTGTAGTATCCATGTTCTGGGATCCTTGCCATCAAACTTCCTCATATCGATTTTTGAAACATGGTGGCTCTTCAATCCAACATTAGAGTTTATGAAATCATGATTAACATTTGTTTTGTTCTCATCATGAGTTTTCTTTACTACACTTTCACCACTAGTCACCATTTCTTGTAGAAACTTATTAAAATTTATCTTCAATTCTTCGTCCATGCCATTCATCTTAGCATCCATGCCATTCATCATAGATTCCATGCCCTCCATCTTAGCTTCCACACCATCCATCTTAGCTTCCATGCCATCCATCTTGACTTGCATGCCATTCATATTAGTTTCCACGCCATCCATATTAACTTGAATTTCATTCATATTAGCTTCCACGCCATTCATCTTGGCTTAATTTACCTTTGGTAAGAGTGAAATTTTTTGTACTTGGTCTTGTAATTTTGATATATCATGTTGCATTTCTTTCTCTTCTTCATGAGTCATGCTAGATACTTTAGGTTTCTTACTAGGTGTTTCCATTTTCTTTCTTCGGGGCATTAATTAATTCTAATAATTCTTCACTACTCCATTTGAATTCCTTCAAACTAATTTTTCAAACCAATCTTATTTAAAATTAAAAACAAAACTACACACCTTTGTTTCACTTTGTAAGAGCTTGATATTGAATCTGTTGTATCTATATAACTGTAGATCTTGAATATCAGAAATCTCATCTTGTGGTATCGCTTGAGTCCTCTTTCTAACCCCGCAAGTCTAATCAAGATTGGATTCTCCAAGGAAGAGTTATGCCAAATCTCGCACGATGACCTGATTATAGACTATTTTAGTAGAGAGAACTTGTACGACATGCCACGTGTCATTGTTTCAACCTTAGTACCTGAGACTGTTACAAAGAAAACTGCAGGTTGTCCTATTTCTGAAATGTTTTATGAATTTTCAATCTGATTCTCAAAGAAAAATTTATGACGATTTCCCCAAGTCACATGTTTGGAATGTAAATTGAGATTATACAAAAATGTTAAATTCCTTACATCGTATCACTGCAAATATCGCGAGACAAGCTCTGAAATTTGGACTCGAAGTGGAGAACAATTTTCGCTCAAATCCATTTTTTTTGTAGATTTTGAAACGTCACATAAAAAATTTATAGCGAAAATTCAATGATGACCTATTTGGAGCAATAAAACACTAGAAACCAAAGCTTTGATGCCAAAGGTTAGGAAACTAGCTCACAAAAAGATAGAAAAGATAGATAAATGCCTTAGAATTCAACCTCTTTGAGGGGTCAACCTCGTTTATATTACACAAATGAACAATTATTGGATGATACAAATAACTAAACCTCCCTTCTACATATAGGATTCTAAGGGGTCACAATATAATCAAGTTGATATAACAACAATAACATAAGGGCACAAAAATAGCAATAGTGGGTTTCTATGGGGCATACTAATAACAATAAAGGGACAATAGGGGCATAATAATAACAATAATGGATTCAATGAAAATAGTAATGGGGGAATCACTAGTATTATAGAGGCCTAACAGTATAACACTTCCTTCCATACTACAACAAAAATGACCCCATTTATGGCACTTTACGGATATCTTCCACCATCCATCGCATCATATTTAAGAGAAAATTCTAACATTCAAGTAGTGGAACATCACATCAAGAATCAACAACAATTTCTCCAACCCTTAAAGGATAACCTAATGTTGGTACAGAATAGAATGTAACAGCAAGCAGATCAACATTGCAGTGAAAGAAGATTTCATGTAGGTGATTGTGTATTCCTACGGCTACAACCATATAAACAGATTTCCCTCAAGCAAGCTAAGAAGGATAATAAATTATCACCAAAGTATTATGGTACCTACAAGGAGCTTTAAAATATTGGTACTATGGCATACAAATTGGAGCTTCCTGCAACTTCTCGAGTGCACCTAGTTTTCCATGTTTCATGTTTAAAGAAGGTTATAGGTGACAATCTCCTTGTTTAAACTATATTGACCGAACTTGACGAGGAAGGAAAAACCATATTGGAACTAGAGCAGTCACAGAAACAAGAACTCAACAGCTATGAAATCGATCAATTTCGGAGTATATCATCAAGTGGAAGAACTTATCCGCTGAAGATTCCACATGGGAGGATGAGAATTTTATATAGAAGCATCCATAACTACTCAAGTGTTGAGGACAATGCTTTTCAGAAGGAGAGGGGCATGTTAGGCCCCTATAATACTAGTGCTTCCCCCATTACTATTGTTATTGTATCCCTTATTATTATTATTGTGCCCCTATTGTCCCCATATTGTTATTAGTATGCCCCATAGAAACCCACTATTGTTATTTTTCTTCCCTTATGTTATTATTGTTATGCCGTCTTGATTATATTTTGACCCCTTAGACTCCTATATATAGAAGGGAGGTTTAGTCATTTGTATCATCCAAGAATTGTTCATTTGTCTAATATAAAGGAGGTTTCTCACTTGAAGAGGCTGAATTCTAAGGCATTAATCTATATTTTCTAGCTTTTTGTGAGTTGGTTTCCTAATAGAATTTGGTGAGGTTTCAGCCATAAAAGGGTTTCCCTCCTTTTAGTGACAAAACTGCTGAAAATTTTGGATGCCTCCTATAGTAATGGGGTCTCCCCGATATGAAGTCCCAACTATATCTCCCACCATTTTGAGTAGGAGCCCTGACTCGAAAGTATGTATGGTTACCATTATCTTAAATATTTTCCTTGGTTACAATGAACGATAAAAGAGAAATGCATGCACTTTAGAGATAAACAAGTTTGATAGCCCTCTCGTGTATCCAATTATAAAGTGTATAATGGTTCTTTCATAGAATTGAAATGAAAGTGAGTCTTTAAGAGAAAATTAATGGTACATCCTAGTAAAGGCACACATATATATAAAATAATCATAAGTAATCTTGCAAAATAGTTCAAAAAGAAACCACGATCATGAAAGCATAAGACATGTGATTCAAAGAAGTGTGCTAAAGCCAATGAAATAGTTCATTTTCATTAGTATGGATTAACATAAACATATACCATAAATAATTAAAAACAGTTTCATTTTCATCCATGACATATGCATGAAAAGTGAGTCGGCTTGAAGAGATTCAAATTATGGAGTGAAATTTCCAAGATATACCATTACATTGCTACAACACTTGTTATAATAATGGAGCTTTAAGCCACTACTTGCTTCTGAAAAATACTATTCTCGTCTCCTATGCCTAGCTTGAGAATCCAAGGTGAAAAGTCCTTTGTTTGAGCTATGAGGGTGTATATATAAAAAATGAGGTTACTCTCCACCTCCATTGTGACTCTTGAGCTTCCCTCATGACTCCATAGCTTCCATATGACTTTTCAAACTCCTAAGAGAATTTGGAATTCTACATGACTTTTCACATTCTTTGTGTGACCTTTGGACTTCCACACAATTTACACTTCTCATTTTGATAATTACATCCACTAATGATGTGGCAAGACATGACGACAAAAGATACTCTTGAGGTGACACTTAGACAAGTCATGACTTGGCATTTATGTCATATACTTCATGATGATGTGTCAATATCAAGACTTCCTTCTAGCTACCATCTTCATATTTTCATGATAGGTGTTGCATGTTCTTCATATTCCTACTCCAAAAGGCTTTATAATATGGAGTATTCTATATGATCTTGGTCTTCAATATTCTGTTGTGATCTAGTGTCTCTTCATCTTCTTGTTTGATGATCATCTTATATTTTCAACTTCATAAGTGTCATTTTGCATGATCTCCTTAACATGTTCCTTAAACATCATCCTATCATTTTAAGATACAATAAGTACAAATGAAATTCACTCATGACAACATGATATTAGTATGGAAATATCCTAATCTAACTCTTTTCATGAAATTCAGTAATCAAACCTAGGACTGAGTCCATGACAGAGGATAAGGCTCAAGGATTGTGTAGTGCATAGTTCCAGGAGGCAGGGATGATAGACTGATGACTACGACTGCATAATGTGTAGTGGATGGAGGAATGAGGGAAAATAATATGTAGTTGAGGGAGAGAGTGAGGTAGGATTTTCCTGCCATGACCAAATATTGTGCGGTTCAAGAGAGAGATTGAGCCATTTGATTGTGTAGTTGCAAAGTTCAGAGAGGCAGGGAGGTTGACTGCTGACAGAGACTGCATAGTGTGTAGTGGGAGGTTTAATGAGAGGAAATATTGCATAATATTGAGAGGTATGAGGCAACAACTGGGCACTATGATTGACTAATGCACCATCCTTGGAGGCAGTGACTATGCATTTCATAGTTGGGGATGCTAACTAAGGCTTGCAACTACACAATGTGTAGTTTAGGGAGGTTAAGTGAAGCAAGGTTGGTTGGGTAAGGAACTCTTTGGAATTTTATTAAGTGTGGGATCAGTGAGGCAAAGGGGAAACTAGAGCATGGCTTGAACATGATCACATAGCCATAAATGATCGACAACACAACAAAAAACATTGAACACTAAAAATCAACATGAACCCATTAAAAAGACAAAAAAACGACACTTACCTCCAAGTGCAACACGTAAGATACACTTTGTGATAGAAGTGATGAAACCAACAAAATAATGCATAAAAAATTAGGAATGAGTTTAGTTCATGTCTCTATGATATATAGGACTCACTAGTACAAAATTTTTCTCTTAAAGATGTGTTAGAATCTCTTTCGCAAAGTGAAGCACTTCCCTTACCAAAAGATGACACTTAGGTTTTTTCACAAAGGGACTAAGGTATTTATAGGACTAACATGGAATGTCTTTTATTACTAGAAACAAAAATTAACATAGTTAAAGTAAGCTTCGAAGTTTGGATATAGGAAAAAATTGGGAGGGTGTTGTAGTAGAAACAACAAAAGGATACTACTTACCATGAGAGATAAGGATCACCACTATCCTATTTTCCAAAGATCCCTTAACCCCAAGAGCTCTACGTCTCAATTCCTCACCCTGGGAGCTTAGATAAGGGGAAGAGCATATCTCAGTGTCCTTGATCAACCAAGACCCTTACTCGGGAGGCTTAAATCCATCAGTCCAAGCTACTCTCCAAATAACAAGAACTTCCCTTTTGGAAAAGCCTTGGTGAGTATACCTTCTATCCACAAATCAGTCGAAATGTGATGGAGTCTCACTACTCTTCTCTTCACCATGTTTGGAATATAGTGATCCCCAATCCAATATCCTTGGACTTGTCATGAAACATAGGATTATATTCTAATCATATCCCACTCTTGTTGTCGCAATATATCACCATTGTATCTAAAACCTACTCAAACAACTTTCCAAATAAGTTCCTCAACCATACAACCTTGTAGCATGCCATGCTAGAAATGATATATTTAGCCTCGATATTATTAAGGTAAATGGAATTTTGTTTCTTACTCATCTAAGATATCATGGTAGAACCAAAACTAAAGTAGCACCCTAAAGTGATCTTCTTGTTAATAACATTTTCGGCCCAGACAACATTAGTGTACCCATGAAGTCTCACATCTTCGACAATATATCTTAGACCAAGATTAATCATCCCATGAAAATATCTTAGCACATGCTTGGAAACAACCCTTTGTGCATGAATATTATTAGTCATGAATTGACTTGAAGTGTTAACTAAAAAAAATATGTTCGGGCAAGTTTTCACAAGGAAAATCAATGCCCCAATTAACTGTAAAAAACCAGAGGGATTTTCTAAGTCAAGTCATGCAACATATCCACATAGCTTCTTGGATTTTATCTCTATTGGTGTGGCTATGGACTTGTAACTTACCATTCCAAATCTTTCTAACAATTTCACAACATATTTTCATTGTAAAAGGAAAATCTCACTAAACCTTTGCTACACATATAAGCCTATGAAGTAGTGCATCAATCCAAGGTATTTCATTTAAAATTTAGAAGCCAACCCCCTTTTGCATTTGAGCATCAAAGGCTCACTACCTGTCAGGAATAGATCATCAACATATCAAACCAAAATAAGAGTCATACCAAGGACCAATTTTTAGTATAGTTTTGGGTTGGCATTGCTTCTCATAAATCCAAGTTTCACCTAGTAGCTATCAATGTGGTCTTACCAAGCTTTAGGGGCTTGCTTCAATCCATAAATTTCCCTTTTTAGCCTAAAAAAATGAGTCTTCCTATCATGTACTTGAAATTCTTGTGGTTTCTAAACATATACTTCTTATTGTAGTATTCCATGAAGAAATGCAATCTTCACATCCATTTGGTGAAGAGTACATCCTTGATTAGTAGCAAGGGAAACAATAGATTGGATAGTGGTATACTGAGAAATAAGTGAAAATATATCATCATACTCTTCTCCCATTTTCTAGGATAAACCTTTAGCCATGAACCTTCCATTGTATTTCTCAATACTTCCACCAACTCCATGCTAATGATCTTGTACAATCATTTACAAGTCACAAAAGACTTCCCTTTCGGTATTAGAACAACTTCCCATACATCATTCTTCATAATAGATTCATATTCTTTGTCCATATAATCTTTCTAAACCTGCTCGTTCACTACTTCAAAGATGTGTGGTTGAACCTCTATGATGAAGATTATAGCTACAACATATCCTTGGTATCAACAAGGCTTCTTACTTTCTCTAAAGGTTCCTCTGGCAGAAATATATATTTTAGTATCTTCTAAAGCATCATGAAGCCACATTGGTCTCCCCTGGAAGGGGATCACATGGAGGAGAATCTAGTCGGTCCATAGGTTCCATGGGATCATCAACAACATATTTCTTGAGTTTCGATATAGAAGGAACTTCTAGTAGGTCCATGTCATCATCCTTCTTTGTAGCAAGAGGATGTGGAGAAATTCTCCTTTCTTTTCCAAAGGAAACATCTTCATTTAAATTTACATCCCTACTAAACTAAACATTCCTTTGACTAGACACATATAATCTAAAAGATTTATAATTATCACAATAACCAAAAAACATACCTTTCTTTCTAGTGGCTTCCAACGTGTTCCTCTTGTCCTTTTGCACATGAAAGTAAACAAGGTAGTGGAATATTCTCAAATGACCAACATCAATATTGATACCTATGAATAATTCTTTAGGAGTCTTTTCACCTAGAGCTTGATGAGGATTCTTGTTTTCAACATAGAGTGCTCTATTAGTGGATTCTCCCCAAAGGAATATTGACAACTTTTGATCATGTAACATGGCTTAGGAAACTTACACGATGGTCTTGTTCTTTATCTTAGCCACACCATTCTTCTCAGGATTATAAGGCACATTGGTCTCCTTTTTTATTCCATCCTACTTGAAAAATTCAACAAATTAATTAGAAGTGTATTATCTAACATTATCAAACTTGAAGACCTTAATCATTTTCCCTATTTGATTCTCTATTAGTGCCTTGAAATCTTTGAACATGTCAAATGCTTCATCCTTCTACTTCAAGTGGAATATCCACATATTTCGGGAGAAGTCATCCATAAATATTATATAATATAGATAGCCACCTCGAGATTTGACCAACATAGGTCCACATAGATCAAAATATATGAGTTGTAGAATATCACTGGTCCTGCTTTTGCTAAGAGGGAATATTCCCCTCAACTTCTTTCCACTAGCACATCCCAGACATACTCCATCATGACTAGCTTGAACCTTAAGAATACCAAAAGCCATCCTTCTTAATTTTTGCATGGCTTCATAATGTAGATGAGAAAATCTCTGGTGCCATAACCCACTTTGACGATTTCTATCATGTACCATTGCTCACAATGAGTTTCCATTGACTCTATAGAGTCCTTCAATTCTAGATCCCAAGGTGAATGCATATATCATGCGAGATTCCATAGGCAAGGTGAGGACCTTTCTTCTTATGAAGGAAAATCTCATCCCTTTGTCTTGCGAATTAGATATAGATACACGATTCTTCTTTAATTTTGATACATACATAACATCATGAAGAAGAATTGTGTTATCACCCAGAAAACATTCTCCTAGCCATTTCTTACTATGTGGATTGAAATACACCATGTAAGATTAATTTTACCATGGTAAAAAACACTTTCATCATAGGAAATAATTTAGTAAACCATTTTTCTAGACTTTTTCTCGTTAAAATCGAAAAAACCACATGAGAATAATATAAATCACTATTTATTTAATATTCTCTATAGATAATTATTAAATCATTATTTGATAATTATTTCTTATCACTTTTGACTCAATCACCTTGCAATAATTAAATAAACCATTATTTATTTGTTATTCCTTATCCATCCCCTATTTTCCTTAATGAGATCATTATTAAACAATTATTTAATAATGATTTCTCTCTTAATTCTCACAAAGTGATTAATAAATCATTTTTATTTTTTAATTACTTCAACCACGTTTTAAATAAAGATATTTGAACAATTTTAATATCTTTTCCCTCTCAAAAAATAAAATAAAATATCCACAACAAGAAGTTTTTTTTGTAAGCTTTGTAGGACCTCTTCTTTCATTCATAATCAAGACAAGTTACAATCATAAAAAACTGTTTGGTGGCTTGACCCTTCCCATTGGGAAACCAGATTTGTTGGGCACTGAAATGTATTATAAGCGATCCAAAATATCATAAGTTTAAGTATATCAAACTTGGCCTTATAGCCCTAAGTTCCTAAGTACCAAGTGCATCCACAACAAAATAAATAAAACAATACCTATTCTTCAACATTTACAAAATATATATAGATAAAATAAAGTCATAAGACATCCTAAACAATATTCATCTTCAGAGGACTCTACTGGAGTAGGGTCCTTAGCACTAGAACTTGGTAACTCTGATTGAAAGAGATGTGAGAGTCTCTTCTCAATACGACCCATGTGAATATTCTACTGTTGGATCTGGAATTAGATCAGTTACGATTCCTTATGGATATACTGGAGGCCAGGGTCTAACTTAGCTACATTAGTTGACATAGTCATACTGGCTTTAGCCATCAAATTCTTCATGATCCAATCAAAAGAACTGTTTCTTGTACTAGGTGGTAAGGCCATGGGTATGCCCGAGATCCAGAGCTAAGAGATGCTAGTCCATCACTTGAATTTCAGTTTCCATGTGTTGGTTAAGCTCTTACTCTAAAGGCAGAAATGGCTAACGCACCTAGGCTGGAGTACCAACTGTATAAGCTTGCACTGCTTCCTCTATGACCTATACATTCAACCTTCTGCCCCATTTTTTTGGAGGCTTGGAGGCATAAGAGAGGGGTAGCCTCTGTCTCCTTTCATTTCTTTCTTCTTGTTCTTACCTCAATTTCCATTTCCTTAAAATCAAGCACTAGGGGTCAAATGCACGATCTTGCATCTTATAAATTTAACTAAACATTGGACAAACCCATAGTAAGGAGATGAAAAGGGTTGGTTCCAAAAGGTCGACCCACAACCACAAAATACACTCTAATGACTGAGACTCGAGACAATTAAATTAAAGACATGCAGGAGATATTGACTGTTAGGAGAGATCCAAGTCCAAAAACTGAGAGGAAACCTTTGAGGCTTCCAACATCGATGGATGCTGCAACATATAACTACCATTGCAGAAGAACCATAACACAGAGAAGGACTAAATAATTTAAGTGTTCACATGAATTAGACAACAAAAATTGGCTCCCTGAGCTTCAAAGTTATATATTTCACCACATAATCATCATAAATCAAATGCAAAGAAAAATATTTCTAATCAAAAGTAAAAAAGCATCGAACCCCTACATAACCCTCCCTCTCTGCACACCATTCAGTATTGGATTTTCAAGGAGACAAACCGTGAATACACATACCCATTTTAGATAAAAGTATCCCAAAGAAGTTGGAAATAGGAAAAGAAACAACACACAGATAGCAAATAGAGATGCCCAGAACTATCTGGGTTTCCAAATTATGATCAATGAACCACCCAACTTACCCATTTCCAAAAACAATATTTCCATCACACACTAAGAAATTAACAAAAACATAGAATTTCCACAGACCCAAACAATGATTTCCAGACCATCCATCATTCCTATTACCAACAACATGAAAACCATCCCTTCTTTATTCCATTCGAATAGGCCACAAAATCTGAGGCAAAGGCATAGAGAAAGAGACATACCCACATGCCAACGCCATAGATGAGATGGTGGTAAGCTCGTCTAGGACTTGACGACTAATGAGCCTCGATATTGTAATAAGAATGCTGCAACTCCCAACGATACCAAATTTAATTATAAACGCGGTGTTCATACAAGCTTAAGAGGCATAGAAATTATATGTACAACATACAATATGTCCTGCCTTTGATGTCGTGATGTAATGGAGTGAATGTAATAAAATCAAATCCTAAACTAATTGTAAAAAACGAAATGCTTGAAATGGAAACCTTAACCTATTACAAGAAAGAAAATACAAGGAAAGAATCCTATTATAATTTCATAAATTAAATATCATGAATTAAATGTCAACATTACATTTCAAATAGTTTATTTCCATTAGGAGAGTTGATTGGATGTGGAAATCATCATTGTATTATCCATTTTATAAATTTCTCCATTAGCCCAAACCACTAAAATGTTTTGCATGGGTAAAGAGGCAAGTCCTAAGTGACCTTTAGTCTTCCCTAATCATTGATTTAGAGCCTATGGATCTTGATTCAACCTAAAGTTACAATAACCAAGCTTCTTGAGTGAATATGGGCAAGTATATACATGTTGGAAGGCTGCTACAATGTTATCGGGAAATCTAGTGTTTATGTATAGCTGCTAGTCCCACTAAGATGGGTAGCTATCTTAGAAACAGACATATTAAAGTTACTTTCATTTTCCTTTACGAGAAGTAGATAAGAGAGGAGCAAAGAATACCAACCTCTATCTTTCGCTTGGTTCTCTACGTGTTCCTACTCCTCTCTCATAGGTCTTTGTCACTTTTCCCTTGACCACGCCGCTTCAAAGAGTACCTGTAAAGTCAAAGTAGCATAATACCTCAAAGTGTAGAGATCTACAATCATAAGCAATATAGGACCAAATATATATTGACCACACAAATGCATATATCATCAAACATACAAGAATGTGGAGGAAAACTTGAATAGTTTTATTGATGTAAAGATTAAAAGAGAGGATTAAAATCCATTGATCTGACCCAGCGTCATCCTCCCAGCATGAAAGCCCTTCTTCACCTCATGAAAAGCTTAGATCACCCAACACTATGATATTCCACCAGGAAACCAATAGCACTTCCTTACAAGATACAAGATTCCAACCTTTGGATCTCTGGGATGAGGGATCCATATATAGATGATTGCAGGGGGGTGAATCAGCTTTTGAGATTTTGATTAGTGTCTTCTCTTTGATAGTTCTTGATTCTACTTGGAGATTGATGATCTCTTACTCATCCATGAGCGAATTCATAGAGGCAAGTGTCACAGGAGAAGTTTCTGGAAGATTCCATAATGATCCACCTTGCAAACTGTCTCTGCCATTTGTCTACTCTCACCCATCGCACCCTACAGAAGGGCTTTCCATTATGTATCACACTTTTTACACTGATTAGGTGAGATGCATCAAACCCTCTGCATTGAGTAGTCTATATGGTCCAGTTTTGACCAGTTCTGAGCACTTTTCTGTGGAGAAATTCTAGGAGATGATGTAATCAGATGCCCTTGTTCCTTTAGGGTATGAAACAACACTTTTAGGGACTCAGAAGCCCTTGGTTTATGGACATATGTGATTGGGGTTGTAGTGCCCAAATATGTCTATAATAGTTGCCCCATAAAGCATGAGGTCGTAGATCTTTGATGTCGGGTGAAATGCTTTATCATGAGGATCTAAGGTTTTTCGAAATGGAAGGAAACCTGTAATAAGATACAATACAATACATTATCTTCATAAAATTTTCATGATCTAGCTGAGGCGGGCATTCCCATGCTCAACTTTATAAATTCATTTTCATGTACATAGGACAGACAACTGTTTGTGTGGCAGACTCATGATTCTAGTAGAGCCATCATCCTCTGATTCAGATGATCATCTGTGCAGCAATGATGTACATTAGATGTCTTTATTTTCCTGAATATATTGTAGACCGGATGGATGAAACTAGATCAGAGGTCTTCAAACTCATCCAATCTTCGCTCGAAGTACAAGTTGATCCATGTGAAAAATGTTCTGGAGTCGAACATGGAAAGACATTACCTAATTACCAGCCAATGATGTAATTCGTTAACAGGTGCGAGAGGAATCACTGATAATGATGATGACCCTCAAGGTACTATAGTACAATTCGCGTGGTGTGAAAAAGGGACTTGGCATCGAACACCACGCAAAATCTTTCGGTCGAAGACCATTGATGTAAACATGTTGTCGGAAGTGAGAAACTTGCCATTGAGGCATGGAAGCTTCAAAGTACTGAAAGGGTTGTTCCTAGGTTGACTTCTTGGATAATGAGTTGTCATCAACAAGAAGTGACCCATCGTAGGAGGGCCTTAATGAATCCCACATCTATGACACAGAGTAGAGAAAATGATTTTGTGGAGGTGAAAACAATTTGATGATACAGGGTTCAGGTTGGCGGTCATGAAAGGATGAAGAGTGAATGTATTGCAGCGAATGAGACACAAGATGGGTTGGTGAATTCTCTGAATGAATTCTCTTGAACATATCAGCGACCTTGAAATGGATTGGTAGAATTAACCCCAAAGATGGATGGTACGGTGGAAAATGGTAATATGACCGGTGAACGGAATAACCCAACCCGACTCAATCATGGTGATGGAGTGAAAGTGTCATGTTCAAGAGCGACTCGCTACCAATAAAGTTTCTTCAAGTTTACTTCCCAAATTTTCCCCATTCACTGCTGACCAGTACCTCTTTATTTTTGTCAAGATTGAGGAGGATAACATATGCTTATTCTATAATTATCCCTTCCGGAAAACCCGTCGCTATGTTTTAACGAGCCTAGCGATAATGAAACTCATTCTCGTCTGCATGGATAAGTATGTTGCTATTGGTTTTAACGAGTTTAACGACAAAGACAACTTGGTCCTTTTTCAATTTTAGAGAGTCCAAAAAGGGATGGAAAGGAAACTGTAGTAATCCTTTTTCGTCATATAATCCCTTAAGTCCAAAAAAGTATAAAATAATACGAAAGGGATGAATTTTTGATAGTTTTAACGAGCTTAACAAAACAAGCATTCGATCTTTTTGTGTAATAATCCCTCGGTCCAAAAAGATTAAAATCTAGGGGAGGGATGACACTCCCTGTAGCTTTAACGAGCTTGAGAGGCCAACTGCTCGACAATCTTTTCACATTTTACGAGTCAAGCGAAAAGAGCTTAAAGGAGACTTGTCTTTGAGGAACGAGTGATATTTTCGGGTAGCTGCTAATTCTTGATAAGGTTTGGAATTTTCCAATCACGATATTGTCACAAGGATGGCTAAAAAAATCACTCTTCGCAGCTATGCCTCAAAAGTGTAAACAATCAAATGGAGGCATATGATCGGCCAAACAGAGTGGAGGTGATGGCAAGAACATGACTAGGGCTTAGAAGCTGATGATAATGCATTCACAATGGTTATTTACCGAAGGTTGGTTCATTTTTTTATGAGCTTAAACTCTGGGGGAACATTTGCTCATTGCTTAGGTCTAATTTTTAATGAGCTTGAACTTCGCATAAAATTGATCGTGCCAGTCATATAATAAGGATGTCTCATCGATAGGTTCAATTTTTAAGGAGCTTCCACCGTTCGAAACTTTGCTACGCTCCCTTTCACATGCAAGCTAGGAACGACCAACTACCATCCTAGGGGTTAATTAACTACTGAGATTAGGTAGGAAAACATTTCCTTTACTTTGTTGGTGCCATCTGGCCTTTGCAAAGGCAAATGGTCGATTCGACCAATCACCCGACCTAAGCGGTTGAAGTCAGCAAAACTATGGGGTTAGTGTTACACTAGCCACTTTTCATTTGTGCGCAAAAAGGTTTGCATGCCCTCAGGTATAGCGAAGTAGAGTTTCCAGGTTACCCTTCAATTTGCAGAAAAAAACATTTTTCTATTGGGAAAGGCCTACCTTCTAGCGGAGGTATCTTATTCTAGTCTAACCCCATTTTCCTAAACGGATGGGCATGTCAGACTAGTCATATTCCTACACAGAAACCTACCCTATACCCGAAGTTTTCCTACCGAGGCAGACCAAGGTGCATGCCCCCTGGGTTTCAGTCATGGCCACCGAATTACTCGTGTTCTTCTGGTGGACGGACTGGAGATTGATGAGACATTCCTTGCATGAAAAGACCAGTTAGGGATGGTACTTGACTATTATCTGTGTGTGAGCTGGGGAATGAAAGATGGTTTACGAGCTGGACCACTCAGCCTTCATGCGGAAAACACATTACTCGAAAGAGTGAGGAGACAATGGCTCCCATGCTATAAATATAGTCACGCCCAAGGAGTAGATTATAATCTAAAGGTCCTTGGACTACCATTACGTTCAGATACAAGTTTTTCCCTCTTAAAGTTTAGGCAAACTCGGAGGGATCCCTAACGGTCAACTGGTTCCTTTATTAAAGCCCGTTAGATTTCACATCTCAGGCAGAAGTGATGGCAAACCAAGCGATTTACAAGCAATTTAGGAAAGGATACTCATAGAATCCCCTTCATCTATGATGGTACCGACCATGACCATTCTGTAAGCTTGTACAATGATTCGGAATGGTAAATTAGATGGTAAACTGGGTCTGCCTAGTAGGTTCTAATCGAAGGAAATGACTAGGTTGCTTGGAGGTGGGACCGAATAAACGACTGGATATGACCCTGACGAACTTCCTTCTTGCGGTAAAGGAATGGGTAGGTTGCCCCCATGTTCATCGGAGTCTGTGTTTATGAAAGAATTTGAACGGTGTCATTCTCATTCTCTTCGATGACTGTATCATCTAAACATGGACCTTCTGAAGACAAGACTGGGTCAACTGCTGCCTCAACCTTTTGACTTTCATCTGGTATGGATTCAGAAGGTTTATCTTCAATGATAGATGCTTCGACCGACCAAAACATTGTGTCAGTCGGATTTTCAACTAGCGATGGACTCGGAAAGAGTTTCTTGTACCCAAGAGGAAGCTATAGCGGTGAAGCAGGATGGTTATCCAAGACTATTTTAGCTTCGTCTAGGAAGGGGCAATGGTGGACGACATGATTGCCTTTACACAGTTTTCAAGGAAATTTACATTTTCCTTTCTGTCCAGAGACTTCGTTTTCACTAGTTGATAGTGTACTCTCAATATGATCGTCAGAGGTTGATGACACCAGATTGTGCAAATGAGGAGACTAGTCCCTTAAGACCCGAGGGATGCAAGGACAATCTCGATGATAGTGATCTCCTTTGCAAATGACACATGGAGATTTAGGTTTGGACGGTGTAGTGTGTGTATTTTCGTTAGATGATGCATGGTTGCCCCTTTTGCCTTTGGCTCCTTCTTTTTCTCCTTCCCTTTCTTCTTGTTCTCAGTCACTTGGTCTTTAGCTTTACCAGCATCACCAAGTGAAGAGGAAGGAAGGGAGGGAGAAACAAGCGAAGTAGCAGGTTGGGGGGTAACTCTGGTATCATCTAGTTGCTAACTTGATTGCTCAGGAATCACGGTAGTTTGAACAATAGAGGTCAAGAAGAGCCATATTGGCAAACCGATTGTCAGTCCTGGGAGGGACAACATGGCCATATGAGGTGCACCAACATTCCCCCAAGAGGAGAAAGGACTAGGATTTCCCTCAAGGTGAAATCTTTGGTTGGTGGACTCCATTTTTCTCAACCTAAGACCAACGAGGGAACAATGATGTTATTCCGATTAAAATAAATTTTAGACGCTTTGACACAACTTGCTTTTTCAATTTTTAGGTGTTGAGAAAAAGCAAAATATGACTCTAGTCGCCTTCAATTTTTAATGATCCTGAAGTGACAAGTGCTCAGATGGACCTTTTCCTCTAAGGAGTCTAAAAAGGAATGAAAGAGACTACTCTGGAAATCTAGATAGATGGATTACCAAACCAATCGCAAAACTGCATAATACTTTTTACGGTATGGCAGTCAATCTTCCTGAATGTTGTATTCAATGCATTGCAATTGATAGGGCGGCAGACACGGATTCCTAAGGATAAAGGATATAGACTATTGCGGTCTCCCAATATATACTCGACGGTACATGGGAGCACAAGTCCGTACTGGGACTTGTCATCTCAAAGAGGAGGAATCACCCAAACAACAATGAAAATGATAGTTACCAGGCTTTACGACGCTGGAATACGTCTCTAGCCTAGACTTCTAAATGTTGTGTGTTAGGTTCCAAAGCGTTTTTATGTTCATTAAATTTATTTTACAGTTGATCTTTCTTAAGAAGTTTTCCTTTCAGGTTCACCGCGTGATGTAGATATACAATTCCTAAAATGCAATCTAAGATGATAAACAGTTGCTTAATCTTCTTTTTGCAATGAAAATCCTAGCTACTAAGGAAAGAGAAGCGGAACTCTTTCAACAAAGAGCAGAGAGCACACACTAGAGGCACTGTCCTAAATCAAAATCAACAAGCAGTCTAAATTAAAATGCACATGCATGTATTTGTTTTCACTTTCTTAATGTGTGAATGACAAAAAGAATGCTAAGTACAAATTTGAATCGTTTCAAGCGACAGTACTAGCGAGTTTCTTTTCAAAAAATGAAAGGAAGATAATGACGACACTTTGCAATTTTGAATTGTAAACTTCTTTTGACACTTGAAAAACTACTAATTCAAATCAAATACAAGAGTAATAGTATAATCGACCATAAAGAACAATAGGATTCTTTTCTTTGATTGAAAACGACACTTGCGACAGTTCCAAATCAAAAGACGACAACTTGATTACGTCACTTCTTTGTAAAAGAGGATTGTAAATGGTGAACAATACATAAAAATATTTACAGTTATTTGTACTATGGAGGATGAATCATGTAAAGGAAGGGAGTTTCTATAGTGGTTTACTGATCATAGACAGCAAAACTCCTTAATAAAGTTGAAGAGAGTGAACAAAAACCCAAAATCTGGAAGCAGAAAATGTCTTATATGATCATCGCACCTGTAACACAGGGAAAGTGCGTTTCATCTCACCGACTGCACACAAGAGGTGCGATGCATCCAGATTCCCAAGAGGAGAAGGTGCGATGGTCTAGGGATGAGACTTCAACCTGGTTCTACGTCACAGTTTGTAGCTTAGTTCAGGGATTTAAGCTTAGCAAATGATAGTTAGTAAATACAAATCACAGGGGCTGATCTAATGAACCTATTGGAGCCACCAGCAGGGAAATTAGGATGTTTTCAAATCAATTGTTCAGTTTATAAAAAAAACCTGGAGATAGACTGAAGTAGCATTGATCTACTTTTCACTTGCGTAGAAAATGCAATTCAAAGGCTAGCTGGCTTGACTTCGGGCTCCGTTTGTAAGTTTATAAAGCAAACAAATATAGATAAGCAAACAAGATATTCATCCCTAGCAGAGTCTCCATTTTGTTATCGAGAAATCTAGTGTCTATGCAGAGCTGCTAGTCCCACTAAGACGGGTAGTTATCTTAGAAAAAAACAAATTAAATTTACTTTCATTTTCCTTTACGAGAAGTAGATAGGAGAGGAGCAAAGAATACCAACCTCGTTCTTTCTCTTGGTTCTCTGCTTGTTCCTACTCCTCTCTGACAGGTCTTTGCCACTCTTACCTTGACTACTCTGCTTCAAAGAGTACCTGTAAAGTCAAAGCAACATAATACCTCCAAATGGCAGAGATGTACAATCATAAACAATATAGGACCAGATATATATTGACTACACAAATGCATATATCATCAAACATACAGGAATGTGGAGGAAAACTTGAATATATTTATTGATGTAAATATTAGAAGAGAGGATTACAACCCATTGATCTGACCCAACGTCATCCTCCCAGCATGAAATCCCTTCTTCACCTCGTGAAAAGCTTAGATCACCCAACACTATGATATTCCACTAGGAAACCAACAACACTTCCTTACAAGATACAAGATTCCATACTTTGGATCTCTGGGATGAGGGATCCATATATAGATGATTGCATGGGGGTGAGTTAGCTTCTGGGATTTTGATTAGTGTCCTCTCTCTGATAGTTCTTGATTCCACTTGGATATTGATGATCTCTTACTCATCCCTGGGAGAATTCAGAGAGGCAAGCATCACAAGATAAGTTTCTGGAAGATTCCATGATCATCCACCTTGCAAACTGTCTCTGCGATTTTTCTACTCTTGCCATCACACCCTACAGAAGGGATTTCTATTATGCATCACACTTTTTACACTGAGCAGGTGAGATGCATCGCACCCTCTGCACTGAGCAGTCTGTATGGTCCAGTTTTGATCAGTTCTGAGCAGTTTTCTGCAGAGAACTTATGGGAGATGATGTAATCAGCTAACCTTGTTCCTTTAGGGTATGGAACAACACTTTTAGGGACTCAGAAGCCCTTGTTTTATGGGCATATTTTATTGGGGTTGCAGTGCCCAAATATGTCTATAACATACAGGCGATCCTGTAGTTACTATAGGAAACTGGAAATTTACTACATGAAACTATAATTCATCGAATGACATATAAAATCAAATCCAAATTGGATAAGAAATTTTTTTTTTTTACTAGGATGTCTTAGGTCTCAATTCCAATTGGAATCAATCAAAAAGACCTTTGTCAACCCATGTTAAAAAATAACAGAAAATTACTAATCTAAAGTCTAGAAATTTAAGAACTAGTAAGGGAGTAAATCTATCAAATGCCTAACCTAATCAAGTGAAAATGAAATGGGGTGATTTTTGTTATTAATTAGATTTTTTTTTTTATCTAATTCAAGTGGAATAAATTTATTGAAGCTCGTTAGCATGCAATAAAAAATAGTAGAAATTTACTGTTATTTGCCACAAGGGACTTCCAAAAATCTAGATTTAGGAATAAGAAAACTAATCCAAGTTTCTTAATGATTACTATGAAATTAAGAATTCGTTCCAATGATGAAATGATTCTTGTGATCCTATAAAATGTCTTACTTGAACCAATTAACCTAATCCTACAACAAGAAATCATTAATACTAAATGTAAAAATAGAAAACTGACAAGAGCAAGAGATACATGTGAATAAGAAGTGAAAGGAAGAAATGTAATTGATACAAAAGGGATCTGACACTTCTAAAATGACCAAGACCAACGAAAATAAGATTACTATGAAGGAGACAAATATTTAGAACCTGAACATGGCACAAATCTTCATTGTTTCTATCAATACAATTACATCCCTCCAAGTAATCAAAGTGGAGATGCAAAAATACGAGTTCTCCCCACAAGAAGACTAATAAAAACAACCCTAGAGGAAAATTCGACTTGGTACTTATAAAAAATGATTAGGAAGCATTCCCCATGAAAGGAGGAAGCTTTCCTCACCAAAATCCCTTAATTAGTGGATCTGGTTCCCAATACTAGGAATTTGCATTAAATGAAAGGGAACACATTCCTAGATTTTCTCAATCATTGGAGCTCCAGAATCTACGCAACTATTTCAGAATATCTTCTTGATTTATTATTTAATATTGATCCTCCTATAGTAGAGAGAAAGTACCTAAATTATTTCCTCCTTTAAATCTTCACAATTTGCCCAATATTCTCACAATATTCCACAAAAGTAAATAATATTAGGCACAAATACGAAATTACCCATAAACCTTCCTAATGAACATGTTAAAGTTCAAAATACATTATCTAATGCAAAACAAGAGGTTTAATGTTCTGAGGGATAGTTATATGGGCCTTAATTTATGTCTAATCTAGAGCCCCATCAATAACTCCAACCCGAGCAAGCTGATGTTTTGACCTCCGAGCACCATATATCTCTACTGCGACCACCACCTTCAACCAGGGAAATTTCATTAAGCATGTTTCCTTCCTCCACTGCATTAAATTTCATACTCCCAATATTTTTCCTTTACTAGCTACCAACAAACTTGGGGTGAGAGGTGGCCACCGTTCGACTGATTTTCCCATCTTGTCACTCATGTCGTAAATCCAGAGAGGGATATTGTGATGGTTCACACCCTGTTAAGGGCCAAGATGGATCTCTATTTCCTACTCTTGAGGTTGGGGAGCATCTTTAGAAAAAATTTCCTGAAAGGAGTCCATCTCCTCTCGAATATGAGTATCCCACCATTGATGATCTAAGGCCAATACCATGTGTTGACAACCCAAACTGGCTAGATAATCTGCTACTCTATTACCATATCTTAGGAGATGTGATGGGATAATATGGTTAAATAAGGGAATTATGTCACTGATTTCCTGGATCAAGCGTGTCCTTCACCAACTCTGACGTAACCTTTCCCATTTCATTCCCAGATTCAACTTCTTAATAACTTCTATCACTAGGTTAGAGTCTCCTTCTACCATAATATTTTATAACCCTTCCCTTCTTGTAATGATAAGCCCTTGTTTTACTGCATTAAATTCTACTTCATTATTGGAGGAAAAAAAAACTAGATTTTGAATAATCCAATAATATTTATTATTTTTTAATTATCAATCTATTCCAACATTTTGTTATAAATATACCGTTTTCTCTCCATTCTTCACCATGGCTATTTTCATTGTTAACATTATTTCCTGATAGAATTTGATCTCCCACTTGAGTTCAAATACCTTTTTTGTTTTCTACCTATTGCAAATTGAGAGAGAGAAGCACATTGTTGAAGCACAAGGACAAGAAAGGATCCATCCCATAGAGGGGGAACTGCAAACCCATTCTATAGTTTCTCTTCACCAGGTATATTCATTGACTTAATTATCATTTTTTTAAGTCCTTCAATTTGTTATTACACTTTGATTTTGTGATGTTATATGTTTCTATTTACAAGATCTATTTTATTGCAAGGTTTTTCTCGCTTTTTTGTTGCAGATATGAAGCATTTAAGAAACCATATTTTTCTTTTATGGTTATAAGTCACCTATAACTTAAGTAAGGGATTTTGGTACACTTCTCCCAAAACTTTACACTATAAAATGAAGACTCCACTAGGTCTTTAGAACTTTAGTCATCAACAAATGGCGACTTCATTGTTGTAGTGATTCAAAACTGTGGTAACTATTCTTTTAACTTTTTCCAATGTTTTTCCAAAATTGTATTCCTCTCAATTTCTATTTTTAGATCTCTTTTATTTTCTAGAAAATTTTATGTTTCTGTTAGGGTTTCACATTTTATTCGCAAGTCATAGGTACCAGCTGATCAAGGGACACAATAATTTGGGTTAGATATGTTGAGAAAGAGAAGTAGGAACAAAGCACACTTTTTGGCTCAAAACCTATGCCCACCAACGTACATTTCATCATATTAATTGTTCCTAGACACACTTTCTAGGCCAATTTCTTCATTCTCCAATTTTTTAGAATTTTTTCTTCTTCAAATTTTCTAGTTTTTGTCGAGACTATAGCGTGTATGACAGGAAGGGCTTCTATTATTTCTTAGGTCACCTCTAGGAATGGATCCACTTAGTAGTTTATCATTAAGGAAGGAAAACCCCCCCTAGGGTTTAGAGTACACCTCTATCATTTAGGAAAAGAATTACGAAGTTGACGAGTCTAGTGTGCAACATTTTCAACAATTATTTTTCTATGTTTTGTTCACTATTTTGTAGTCATTTTAGATATTTTTTACAACATTTTATTCCATTTGGAATATTTTTTTTTCCTTCCATCCTTAGGATCCCCTTGTACATCCTTATTTTTTCAGCTTAATCCCTATATTTGCTAGCATCTTAACCTCTATTTTTTTTGGTTTTGTCCTCCACTTTCAACATATTTTTGCCTTTAGATTCCAGTCCCTTAGACATTAGATCTTTTTTCCATTTTGTGTGTCTTTGAGTTTCTTGTTCTCCCTCATTTTTCTTGTTGATTTATTTCCTTCTTGGGTGGGGGTTTGTGTGCTTGAGTTTGTCTTTTATTTTATAGTTCATTTTCAATACTATATACATTTTATGCACTTCATTTTCAACAACATTGGCATCATCAAAACATGCTTAATTAACTCATCCACATGACACATTTTTCACGCATTCACACCCTAAGCAAATGTGATCTTGGTTATCACCACCAAGCCAATAATTGAAACACTCCACCTTAACAACTTAAGTCACATAGATTAAGCACACTTGGGCACTACAACCAAAACAATCTTTGTAGTTAGGTGTAGGAACAATGGGATAGACTTCTAATAACACCCACTAACCACTTACATTGAGACATAGAAAATTGACAATTTAGGGAGCTTAAAATCCTTCACGATTCCACAGTCTAAAGCCAAAGTGCATCCATGAATAACGATCCATGAGGTTTCCAAACTTGTGGCATGGAATCCTATGCCATGGTGATGAATAGGAAGCTCAAGATTTGACCACTCCCATGGGATGAAGGTAACCTAAGTGGAAATTAGTAAAACAACCTATATGACTAGCTATGGGAAAAATAGTTGGTCCTCTACCCCACCTTTCACTAGACAACTCTTCTTGCATGGATTAGATTCCATCATGTAAAAAGTCTCTTGGAAGATGATCTAAAATAGTAGAACTAGGACTTGTTTGAGGATTTAGATCACCTTTAAGCTAGATGTCACTTTTTCTTTAATATGACATATTTTCTTGAATTAGAGTAGCATATCATTATAGTAAGTTTACACTTGGCACCACCGCACTAGGTGTTTTCTTGATGTTTGTTACTCTTTTCTCCTGTCATCATCCTTTAGCCTCTTGAGTCATATTAGTCTTGACACCATTACGCCCCTTAGGAATTTTTCGTGGGGAATTCACGTCCTTAACCTCTAGTTTCATTTAGGACATCATTTTTATTCTACTCTTTAAGTTAAGATCCATCCTCCTGGTCCTCCATTGAGTCCGCATTCCAACTCTAGTCCTTCTAAATCCTCCAATTATTCCTCTGATTTGCATCTTACTTTCCCCACATCGCCACCATGTCAGGCATTAATGTGGGTGGTGGAAACCCAGGTGGTAACTAAGGTCCTAACCAAGGTAACCCTACTGACGAAACCTTTGTAGGTATGACCACTAATACACCCTTGCTTCCTTATATGGGTAGTTTGAGCCTCCCTGATTTAAGCCATCTCATCAACGATCCTCTTATCCATAACCAAAATTAACCTCCTATTCCCACCAAGATTCCTTCAGACATTCCCATGTTTGAAGAAAATCTTGGAGAAGAGCCCACCAGGCATGTTCACTCTTTCCACATGTGGTGTTCATAAAATTCCATTGCTGAAGACTCTATTTTTCTTCATCTCTTCCAACACACCTTAACTAGATTTGTTTCCAAATGGTATGTGAACCAACCGCATGCCTCTCATTCCACTTTTGCAACTCTTTCCAACACTTCTCTTTCGTATTTCCAATTGCCTCTTTGATATGACATTGGTATTGAACTATTGACCTCTTTTCATCAAACTTGTGCCACCTGCCTTTATGACCATGTATAAGAATGACGCAAAAGGAGGAGAATTTGTAAAGCCCCTGAGTTTTAAGTGTGTGTATGTATGAATTAGTTTTTGAGAACCCTGTTGTCCCCCATAGGTAAAAATGTCACTTTTCACTTCCCTTAGACTAAGGAATAAACCCTCCATATAGCCTTGAAGTATGATATAATTTACGCACAATCAAGTTACGTTTATACTATCCTCCTCAATCTGCCTCGACCTGATGTTTCTTATGCATCGGGGGAATCTCATGCCACTTATGGTATTTTTGGATCTCTTTACTTCCCTCAACCATCACCATATCATTAACCTCCTATGATTTATTGTCAAACCTGGGGGGGCAATTTATCCTACCGCTATCCCCCTCTTGATCCTTTGTGTGCCAACTTACCAAGGTACAAACACATCATATTCATTTCCCCATCTGCATCAGTGAATGCTAGGGCCAAAAATTGCTCAAAATGGTTATCAAAATGTTACTGCAAATCCTTACTATCCTTATTCACCACCTAGCACTCCAACCCCACTAGCACTAACACCTCAACATTCCATGCCTCCACCTCCATAGAGTTAAGTGTATACTCAACAGAGTACTACCAATCCCCATAACCCTAAGAAAATGAATAAGGGGAAGGGTAACCAAAATAAAAAACCTCAAGGTAACCAAGGAAATCAAGGTCAACAACCTAATTCCCTTAAGGGTGACTGGCCTAATCCTACAACCCAACAATAGGGAGGAAAACCAAAGTAGGACAAGGCTCTTATAAATAATAAAACTTGTGCTTACTGGAGATGTTTTTGCCATAATACTCTTGAATTTACCCTTTTACCTTTGATGCATCAGGCATGGGAAGCTCAAGAAGCTACCTCTAGAGGACCTCAGCCCATCGCTACACCTCCTCTCCCTCCCTCTTCATCACAACTAGTTGTGATCATGAATCCATTTCCTCATCAAGGATATCTAGCTACCCAACCCAGCCAAAATCATTCAAACCCTTAGCCTTCAGAACCACAGAATGAGAATTATGATATTCTCATGATTGACTTTGAAAAAATCAACCTATAGACTCAGTCACGCCAATATGATGATCCTCCTAATAAGTCAACAACTGACTCCTAACCCAAATGTTCGAATGAGCCCCTGTCATCATCAAATGGTACCTTACAGATCCCTTAGCCTAAGGTAGAGGTTCAACCCAAGACCATTAAAGGTCAATTACGCTGAAATGTTGCTTCTTGTAAATCTTCCTACACCTATAGTATAGTAGATGACTTGGCACAATCTCTTGCCACCATGTCAACATTGGAAGTCCTCCAAATGTTCCCATCCCAAAAAAAATATCTATTATCTACTTTGGGAGCTATAGATCCCTTTGACGGTCGTGTTATTGCATTTGATGTTGTTAAAGTGAAACATCCCCCCTTCATACATTTCATTTCATATTATTATAAGTCTCCATTAAAAATTCCACTATCTAGAAATGTATAACAGATGAAGGCACTTCCACTTGGGTGATGGCCACTAGTGTCTAGAAGAAACATGTTTCCCTTGACCTATCACCATCCACCATCATGGTTCATGCATGGGATGGTCACCCTTGAAACCTATCAATCTCTATCAAAATTTCCTTATCAATGTCATTGGAAAGATGGTCATGATCAATGTCAAAGTCTGTTGAAAAAAATGTAGCAAGAAAGGCTCAATTTGACTTTAGCCTTAGTCGAATTGCGTAGATCTTATTTCTACATCAATAGGAAAAATTGGATGCAGTTAACTAGTGTGAAATAGTTTTTTTCACTAAGTTAGCTTAATAAATTTGAGTCAGTGGGCTTCAAGTTTAGTTATGCATGTGTGATTTCTAAATTTTAGTATTGTAGCTCAATTACTTTCAATTATATTCAGTGAGCTAACTTCTAACTATTGATAGATTCAATTGAAGTTGAGTTGTGCAGTGGGACAATAGTCTAACTCAGAGATTTGTCAGTTAACTAATCATTCAACTCAAAATATTTAATGCATGCATGGAATTCGAGTTCCTCAATTGAAGTGGAGATGAAAAGGAAATGTAACATGAGTTGTATGCTTGTTGAGTGTATGATTTTTGCAAGAATTCAGGAGATCAATCCTTTGGAATTGCACAATTAATTAAGAGGAAATTCCTATATTTTAGGGGCTAATTTCCTCAAGGTTTTCACAAGGAAATAGGAGGTTGGATGAGTAAATAATTAGCTAAGTATTTTCCAGTGTTTCTCAATGAGCAAAGAGAACAATTATTCTTTTGTAGGTTGAGCTCAGAGCTAGAGCTAGTAATTGTAATAGTTTCTCTATTAAATTGATTAATTCAAATAGGCTTGAGATATTTTCCCCCCAGTTGGGTTCCCCTATAAATCACTGTGTATTTTTGGTTTTTATTATTACATGCCTATGAATGTTGTTCTAAATTGTGATTTCCATTTCGCACATCATTAGAGTAGAATTGTGTCTCCTTTTTTTAGTTTGAAATCTTTACTAGTTGAAATATATATCAAATTTGTACATGGTATTAGAGCCCTGAAATCACATTAGATCTAATATTTAGAACTTGTCCCTTAAGAATTTTGATTGTGCAGCTTCAATGTAACAATTTTTCTTCAAGGTCAGGATGATGTATTTCAATGGACTGAGATTGGAGTATACCATGGTGGGTAGCTTGAATTTCATATCCTGGAAGGATAAGATGGAAGTAGTGTTTGATGATAATGGTGTGTTAGAATATGTCAAAACTGAAATTGCAAAACCCCAACAATGAGATGCACAACAACGAGACTAATGGAAGAAGGATGTTGCAAAGGCTAGGATAATTCTTCTGGAATGTGTGAGGGACCATGTTGTCTCAAATATCCATGGAAACGATAAACCATTTTATATGTGGAAAACACTAATTGAACTGTTCCAAAATAGTAGTGACCACAGAAAATCGGCATTGAAAGACAGACTTTGAAACATAAGGATGCAAAATAATGATACCATTTCGTAATATCTCTCTAGATTTAGACAAGTTTGATATGAGCTTCGAGGTATTGGGGTGAATGTTGCAAAAGCTTATCTGGTGATCCTAGCTCTTTTAGGCCTTCTAAAATCCTGGCATAGCTACCAGGAAACTGTGAATGGAAGGGAAACATAATGAATTGGGAAAGGTTGTGGTCCAATTTGGTTCAAGAAGAGTTCAAAAGAAAATCAAGAGATGGAACTTCATCCAGAGTAGAGGAGAAAGAAAAAATTTCCTTGGTTGGAAAGGGGAAGAAGGGAAAATGAAAGAAGACCCAATGCAAGCCCGAATGTAGCCAAAATAATGGCAAGAAGAAATATTTGAGCAAGATGAAATGTTTCCACTACACGAATTCATGCATTGTGTAACAAAATTTCCACACAATAAGTCTACCAAGAAGCCTTTAGGAGGACCAGGAGGTGAAGCACTGGCTTCACAATTCGAATTAGACTTCACCATAATAGCTTGTGTGGTGACTGATTGTTATGGGTAGTGTGCAGTACCTGAATCTAGGTGCCTCATTCCATACCACATGGTGCAAGGAATTTTTCAGTAGCCTAGAGGAGAAGGATC
Source organism: Pinus taeda (assembly GCA_000404065.3). Taxonomy (NCBI): domain Eukaryota; kingdom Viridiplantae; phylum Streptophyta; class Pinopsida; order Pinales; family Pinaceae; genus Pinus; species Pinus taeda. The sequence goes on from APFE030416721.1 coordinate 192,871, forward strand.
TCCATGTGAATATGAAAATGGGGGATGATGACAGCTACAATGCTACAAGAATTGGTATTGTCACATTTGAGAGAGAGAAAGCCTATCCTCTTCACCTCAAAGATATTATGTTTTTACTTGGGCTGAAGAATAACCTAATCTCTATAGTAGTATTGGAGGATCATGGATATGAGGTTATTTTTATTAAAGGGAAATCCTTTCTCAGATGCACAACTACCAGGCAAGTGAAGCAAATTGGAGTTTGAGTGAAGAACCTATAAAAAAATGAGGTGGGAGATTTCATTGCATTGAGAAGTAAGACTGAAAATATTTAGAGTCAATATGTTGGAGAAATCTATCATAAGAGATTGGGTGATCTATACCATGGTGCCTTAAAATCATGCAACAAATTACCACCGGTCTCCCTAAAGGCTCCCTTAACTAGAAAAATGTCTGCAAGGGTTGCACATTGGGAAAATACGTCAATCCACTTTCCATTACCAAGATAGTAGAGAAGATGTAATCTTGGAGTGACTCCATTCTGATGTTTGTGGACCCTTTTCTATAGCCTCCACAAAAAAAAATAAGTACTATGTTATTTTTATTTATGATTTCTTTAGAAAGTGTTGGATCTTCTTCATGCAGAAGAAGGATGAAGTTCTCTCAAAATTTGTTGAATTCAAGGCATTGGTTGAGAAGGAAATTGGGAAGGTGAAGGCTCTCAGGAGAGGCAATTGGGATGAATTTGTTTTGCATGCATGATTATGGGTTGCTTTACATCTATGGGAAGAATTATGAAACAATTCATTCTACTTGTAGAATCGAAGTCCTCATAGAATACTTGGTATGATCACACCGAAGGAAGCTTTCTTTGGGAGAAAGCTTGATGTGTCTCATTTCATAATTTTTGGAGCTTCATTTTATTTTCATCCTAAGGATTTGAGGAAGAAACTTAAGACTACAATAGAGTTGGGAGTTTCTGTAGGATAGACCAAAACTCCACTAAATTACCAGGCGTATTTACCTTCACTAAGGATGAAAGTAGTGAGGAGAGATGTCAAGCTCGATGAGGAGAAGGCTATGAGATGATTTCTAGAACAAGAGATGAGTATACTACTAGAGCACAAGCTTCTAGCTCCAAAGGAGGATCCTCAAGATGAGATTTAGGAGGTTGTGGAGAAACCACATGCAGAGGAGCAGACAAGAGGCATAGTAGAGGCACCAACTCAACCAAAATATTCTAAAGGGGAGAAATAGAACCATAGAAGCTAATAGATTTTGTAGCATGCTAGGGAGAATGTGGGAACCCCCACATCAATACAATGGTAGAGGAGATCACCTAATAGGTACACTAGTTACATTTCTCTCATGATAGATCTCATTGAGACAAAGCATTTTTCATTTGAAGAAACAATTTATCAAACTGTTTGGGTTGATTCCATGGTGGAAGAGTAAAAATCCATCATGAAGAACAATTTATGGGAGGTGGTGTTGATATTAGAAGCGAAATAAAGGGTTGGTTCTAGATGAATTTATAAAGTGAAGCATGTAGCTAATGGGAGCTTCAAGAAGTACATGACCATATTTGTTGCCATAGGATTTTCTCAGATAATGGGAGTGGACTATGAGGAAATGTTTGCACTAGTTGGAAGGTATTACTCAATTAGATCCATTCTATTTTTGGTTGTGTATATGGGGTGAAAAATCCACTAGATGGATGTGAAGATTATCTTTCTCAATGATGTTGTTGAGGAGGAAATTTATATGGAGCAACAAGAAGGATTTAAGACATATGATCAAGAGTCACATGTGTGCAAACTTAAGAGAGCATCGTATGGTATCAAACAGGCACCTAGAGCATGGTACACTTAGATTGATAGTTATCTCAATGGATTGGGCTTCACCAAAAGTGAAGCATATGTGAACCTCTATCATATTATGGTAGATGATAAGTTTCTTATTCTTGTTTTGTGTGTTGATGATTTAAAATTCACAGGTGATGACAAACTGATCCACTCTTACAAAGAGGATATTGCAAGGGAATTTGAGATGAAATACAAGGGCCTCATGCATTGCTTCCTTTGGCTAGAAGTATGGAAATGTGATGGTGAATTGTTTGTGTATTAGGGGAAGTATGCCCCTGATATACTTCAAAGATTTCACATGGAGAATTGTAAGCCCATGGAAACACCTATAGGTACAAAATGGAGGAAGGAGGATGCCACTTCAAATGAAGAGGTTAATGCAACCATTTATAGGGAACTTGTGGGGTCTCTGATGTACCTTGTGAACAGAAGACTTGACATGTGCTATGGAGTAAACTAGCTATGTCAAGCTATGGCAAGGCTTACCAAGCTATATTGGAAGGCAACAAAACACGTGTTACAATACTTGAGAGACACTACCAAGTATGGATTATGGTATAGGAGGGCAGAGGGAGTGAAGCTCTAAGGTTTCATCGATGTATATTGTGCAGGGAGTCCATCATATAGGAAAAATAATTCAGGTGCTATCTTTAGTGTTGGGTCCGAAACTATTTCCTAGTACAATAGAAAGCAAAGGTCTGTGGAACTCAACTCTGCAGAGGCTGAATACATGGCTGCAAGTCAAGCAACATGTGAGTCCATACCTATGAGGAAAGTACTTGTCAGTACTTTTTAGTCAGGAGATGGATCCAGCAGGGATATATTGTGATAATGAGAGTTTCATTAAGCTCTCTGAGAATCCAATATTTCATGATACATCCAAGCACATTGATATCTGGTATCATCATTTCTAGGACTGTCTACAAAGAAAAATTTTGTTGCTAGAATACATTCCAATTGAGGAGCAAGTTGCTGACATTTTGAAAAAGACATTGTCAAGAGGTAAATTCGAATTCCATAGGTGCAAGATAGGGGTGATGAAAAATCCCTTTCTTACTAATAGGGAGTGTTGAAAAAAGTGTAGCAAGAAAGGCTTAATTTGACTTTAGCTTTACTCTAATTCAAAAAATAAATTTTCCACATCAGCAGGACAACTTGGAGGAAGTTAACTAGCGTGAAATGGATATTTTCACTCAGTTAGCACAGTAAATTTGAGTTAGTGGGCTTGGAGTTTAATTATGCATGTTTGATTGCTAAATTTTAGAAATCTAGCTTAGTTATTTTCAGTTTCATTTAGTTAACTAACCTCTACCTATTGACAAAGTTAGTTGCAGCTCAATTGTGCAGCGAGACAAAATTCTAACTTAGAGATTTGTCAGTTAATTGATCAATCACCCCAAAATAGCTAATGCATGCATGGATTTTTAGTTCGTTAGTTGAAATGAAGATGCCAAGGCAATGTAACATGAGTTGTATACTATTTTGAGTGTACAATTGCTACATGAAGTCGCGAGACAATCCTTTGCAATTTCATAGTCAATTAAGACAAAATTCCTATATTTTAGGGGCTAATTTCCTCAGGATTTGTGAAAGTAAATAGGAGGCTAGATGATAAAATAATTGGTTGTGTTTGCTAGAGTTTCTCATTCAGCAAAGAGAACAATGATTTTTTCGCAGGTTGATCTCAGAGCTGGAGCTAGCACTTGTAATAATTTCTCTATTCAACTAATTAATAAGAAGAGAATTGAGAGGTTTTTCTCCCAACTAGGTTCCCCTATAAATCATTTTGTATTTGTGGTTTTTATTATTGCATGTCTATGTATGTTATTCCAAATTAGGATTTCCATTTCGCTGATTAGTCAAGTAGAATTGTGTCTCATATTTTTTAGTTTGAAACCTTGATCAGTTGCAAATTATATCAAATTTCTACAAATTCATCAATGCCCCTTTATATTATAACCTCTTGCACCTATGCCATGTCATCCATCACATCTTTTGTCTTTCATAATATGTTCTTTTTCCATAATGGATAGACCATTACTATCAACCAAATCACTTGCTATGAACCGCAATAGAATAATTCTCCTCAGAATACCATATCATCAATGGTGGGAAACAATACCATCACTACCATTACCACTATTTCTCCTAGAGTCTATAAATATTCCATGCTACTTGGGGATTATTATGGCCCTTCACCTACCCTTCTAAGCCTATCTCCTTGAGTGTTTGTATGATTCAAGCATCACAGTTTGCAAGAAAGTGGCTTGGTATGGCTTCCTAACAACCAACTCCTTCGCAACCCCCTGTTTAAGACTCAACTCATCCTTCAGGTACAATTCCTCCAAGTCAGTTCTCTCCTACTAGTATATCTCCTGGTCCTTTCCCATAGGAATTGTTCCTCCAGGTCTTTCCCATCCAGGAGCAGTTCCTCCAAACAATTATCCCTTTCATCAAATACCTTTCTTATTTCCACCACTAGGAATATTTTTGACTCCTATAATGGCTACATTGAGTGTTCCTAACATCAAATTAGAGATCCGAGTATGGTACATTGATCTTACTATAAACACTCCCCCTATCCAGCTTAAACCTTATACAATTTTGACCCCGGTTCAACTAGTTCCTACAACCCCTTCCTTTTTTTCATTTCCACAAGAATCTTAGTAGGAGGCCACTCCCGTTGCAAAAGAAACTGGTGAAGGGGGGGAAGTATATAAAAAGAGAAATAAAGAAAATCACCCCAAGCAACTCCCACTCGTCCTAAACCTACAAAAACTTCTTCTCCATGTGCTTTGTGTGATGTTGTTGGACATTATTGCTCCTTCATATTGAGAATGTGGTCTCTGATACTTTTCCTGACCATACCTTTCCTGAGGTCCATGCTACCTTACCCGAGTCTACCAAGAAGAAAAAAAATCGTACATATGAATCACCCTTATGATTTTTGTGATAAGTATGAACATTATTCCCATCATTTTCCCTGTCTCAAATATTTTTGTGATAAATTTCAAGTTCTTTGCGAGTTAGATGCCACTCGTAGTGATTCCACTTCCCCTCTACTTGTGGGTCCTGACCCTAGTGCGTCGCTAGGACATGAGGTTTCTCAACTCACCGTCATGATTCCCCCTCTTGATGTCTAGAAGACAGATAGTTTTGCCCCTATTCTCTACCTGTCATCATCCATGGGATTGATATATTTAGACTCTTTACGAGTTTCGTATTGTGCTTATTTCGAACTTTCTTCGAAAGACACTTCAGTATCAACATCGGTAGATGTCATATATAGTAGTAATATGTCCAACCCTTTTGATGATGTGCATGTGAGCCTTGTATCTCATGAATATGCCTTAGGTAGTTCCTCTTGATCATGTGGTACCTCTTCCTCTTGTCCTCCTATATTTCATTATGATGAAGACATAATGGTATCCACAACCACCCATGATTATACTTGGGATGATACACACTTAGGTAGCTTGTGTCTCCCATCATCTCATTCATTTTCTTCTTTCACCTTTAAGATGGGTCCATCATCCACATCATATATCAGTTATGTCGATGGTTAGAGTCGCTTCTCCAGTAATCTAGCCTCGACAACTTGGGCCATTTTATCCCCTTTTGCATTTGTTAGTCCACTCTGACAATTTTCGCATTGGCTCTACCACCAATAATTAGGCTAAATATGATGCAGTGATAGGTTTGTTAGATGATTCCCTTGATCACCACATCCTTCTCCATGTTTGTCTCGACTCCTTGCTACTTTTCATGTAATTGAATAGCATTTATCATGTGGGTAATCCTATCCTATTTAGTAAATGTCTATGAGTTAATATTTTGGCACATGAATTTGAATCCATTTCATTCAATCATGTTCCTAGAGCACAAAATAGCTATGTAGATACCATTGCAAACAACATTCTAGATTGGAATTTATCACATGCATATAAAATAAGGCATCCATAGAATAAAAAAATGGTGACAATACCTTATGTATCAAAATATCCATCCATATATGTGTTTAGATTCCATAATTCTATAGATTTACAAATGTCCATAACATGCTATAACCATACATAGAAAATTGGGGGGCACCTATGCCCCTACATCTATTCATCATCGTTTAGAGACTCTTTTTCCAGTAAGGTCGAATGCTTGAATCCGTTATTTGAGCACTTGGAACAAAATGACACTCCACAAACTCATATATCTAGGGGCAGCATTCCAACCTTTTCATTCTTGATAAGTCCCCTCCATCATAATATGCTAGGGGGGGGAGATATCATGCTTGGGGGCATGATGGCCCCTTGCCACCTTCTCACTTGGTTAACATAAGTCTCAGCCTAGACCCCAACAATCTAGTTATGGTCGATTATCCTCTCATTTTCATAGTTTGTCCTATCGACATCTTAGACGAGCCATATACAAATCCCATATCATAAATGATTGATACCATATATTCAAATATTCTATTCTATGTGATACCATATACCAATCGCCATGTCTAACTTGGTGGGTGGGGATGATCCTAGACCTTCTCTAGTAGTTCATTCTTGCATTCCTTTCTTACCTTGAATCTTCACTAGGAACCATCCTTCCAAGAAGTATTAAGGCCATTTTTAGACAAGTAAGGTCACCAACTTGAAATTCACATATTTGAAATCTAACAGTTGGTTGGTCTACTATGATCTCGCCAAGATTTAGGGCTTCCTCCTCCTCTTCAAATTATCCAACAACTCAATGTGAAAATGAATTGGATTTGGGGGAAAGAAGCCTTACTATAGGGAAAACCCTAGTTTTTCTGTAAACCATTATGAGAAAACAATAGCTCCATTTGAAAAACCATCAACATTGTTGGAAATATCTCACCGAGCACTATAATGGGACTATCTTCATTTATTGTGATATAAAACTTCACAAGGAAGCCATTTTTCCATGAGGTCTCATTTCACTACCTATTGAATATAAATTTCTCTTCATATGAGTCACCTGTACTCTGGAACATCTTCACCTTTTCACTTGATGGCTTAGGTGTTAAGTTTTGACATGAGTAATCACTATGTACTCATGTTTTTATGGTCCCTTGTGAGCCTCCCCCCATATGGCAACATCATCAAGTAACCCTTGTTCAGAGCACCAAAGATTAGTCACCCTTGCATCCATTGAGTTTATTTGGAGTCTCATTGGCTCTTGTTGCAATACATTGTCCATATTCACATCGTATTCATCCCATTTCACTCACATTTGGCCTCAAGCTATTCTGACCTGTCTTTTAAAAGCCTCCATTTGATTAATTGACTATCCCCTCTAGAATTGAGTCCATCACTGCAAGGTCAACCATGCATATTATGCTCTAATAAGGGAAGTCATAAATCCACTACTTATCTTATTCCTCCGTCATCATCCCTGGTGTCAATTTATCAGTCACATTTCTATGATCTATGTGCCTTTGTTGAGGGATCTTCATTGCCTCAAATTTGGGAGGCCCTCTTCTATTGACTTCAACACATTTATTCTAGGATAGTGGTTTAGAGGGTGTTACACATCAATTTTTCACCATGACACTTGATCAGTTTGTGTATACTATTACCATCCATGAACATGTTGAAACCATCTCCCATAGAAGTCCAACAACTCAAAATATGTTAAATTCCATGAGAATTTTGGGTCAAATAGCTCTCACACCTTGTTAATTTCCACCTATGTCGATTTCTCCAGTGTTTCCCGTGCATGCACTGAAATTTAATCTAAGAATAGTGGATAGTTGCACCCTGCCTATAACTATAAACCCACGCAAGTGAATTCTAGAAACTAAAAATAAAAAGTACATTCTAGAAACATAGATGGTCAAATATCTCCCAACTCAAAGCTTCCAGGTGATGACTATTCGAACTATAACCCTCATAAGATGCATCTCCATCCCTTTTCTCAAGGTAACCTAATCCTTCATTAAAAGAGGTTCATCCTCATCTTAGGCATCTGAAACTTCCCCCTATTTGATCTATAAAAGGACTAGAGGGTTGAGGGATGAAGAAGGAGAATTTAAAGGAAAAAAATTTATGCTGCTAGTTTGAGAGTGGAGAGATTGTTATCTAAGGAAGAGATTGAGGGAATTTGTGAGGGACCTCATGGAATCAACGCGAATTTTGTTAGGCTCCTCTTATATTCTGATTAATACAAATGAGCACTTTCTCCCATTGATTTTTTATTTTATGAACGATGAATAGTTTGAAATTGTTTATTATGTTCACTAAGGAAAGTTCAACCCCTAATTTCCTTGATCATTAGGCTAATCTATTTGAATTACTATATCACAAGTGGTTTTGATACTTTTTATGGTTTATGCTTGCAAGTTCTAGCAAGAATTGAAGAGCTGCATCAAGTCACAACTAGGGATCTTCATCAGGCATTTCCTGAAACCGATAAGACATCTTTCCATTAGTTAGACTCCTTGTAATTCAAATAAGTTCAACTTAGGGAAAGAGTGAGTTAATTTGTCATGATTGCTTATAGTTTCCATTTAGGATCTAGGGAGATCACTCTTGTTTGCAATAGGGATTGTCTAGTGTAACAAATTGGCGACCATACTAGGGAATGTCTTCTTTCTTGTCTTTTTCCTTAGCCTCGCTTTCTGATTTTCTTATTTATCTAGTCCTGAGTCTTCATAAATTAATGGACTTTTAGATCTGACTGGTTGATTTTTGAGCTTTTATTTTTCCTTAAGTTTTCCTCCATGCATTGTTTCTGTTTGTACATAGAGCCCAACTTTGTGCCCTTCTTGTCGTAGCAACCGAGCACATGCGCACTGTTGCCTACTAGAAATTGGCACACACCTTGAATTTTTTTTTAAATTTCATTATAGCTTCAACCTAGACCTAAATTTGTCTTTAAGAAAGTGTCATTCTATTTGTTTGGACTGTGTGTTGTCTCTTCTGAACTCAGTCGATTTCTTTGTTGATGATTTTCTGAAAATTAGGTCTTTTTGGAAGAATAGCTTAGGGTTTTGACTGGTTGATTTGCTGATTGATCAAAACAAGTTTGAATGTCTTTTTGTCATTGATATATATTTTTTTTCTTTCTATAAAATACACTGGTTAAGATTTAAAAATTGTTTATTTGTAGTCAAAATTACTTTGAATTACAAGTTAGGGTTTCTAAAGACCTTGTGCTTTTGTGAAAAAATCATTGTTATTTGTTCTTGATAAAAAAAGTTGTTTCTTTCATCTTGGAAAATTTTTCACGATTGCACTGTTATTATCATCAAATCAAAGCATTCATAGGAGAATGTGTATTTTATCCATCTTCTTGATTGATTTCTATGTTCTTGAAAGTTTCAAGTGATTAGAAGAAAAGAGTGCTTTAGTTTACTTTGATAATTAGGGAAATCTGGAAATTATTTTGTTGACTACATTTTTTCATTACAAATAGTGAAATTGGTTGTATTGAGAAAAGTTGAAAAATGATGAGTTGTTGCATTTTATTTCTAAAAAATAAAGAAGACTCTTTCTTTTCTCTAAATAGAATTTCATTGAAAATTGAAAATTGCTTTTTCATTTTAGAGTGCATTAAGATTTTGAGTTGTGTCACGACATAATAAGTTTCACCTCCATCACCCATTGAGTAAAAGAACAACTTAATAATACAATGATAATTAAAATTCACTTAGAATTTTATATTTTTTAGGGGCCTTTTCACCTACAATAGCTTAAGTGTAGGGCTTTGGAATAGGGAAGGAAGTAAATTTTCCAAAGCTACAAACACACAATAGAATCTTGATTAGGGAGAGAAAATCCAAGTATTTCCATTTTTCTCTGGGAAGTTATACGTATACATGAGTTAAGCACGAGGTCATGTAGACTCTAGTTAAGTAATCCGACCCACTTTATTGGCTTAGATACAATGATTTGCATGTATTACAATAGTACAAAAAGGTACTTGGGGTCACTTGAAAGTAAACCTCCAATAGATCATGTGGAGGCGCCTTCAAGGGGCTTGAGCTTGTTACTCTGCCCTTGCATGTACGTCTAATATACGACTGTCCCCCTAGGTAAAATTGTTGTATTTGGTGAACATAGTGACTATAAGCCTAGGGCTCTACCTAAGGTGACAATAGAGGGAAGGTCTTGTTGTACCTGGAATAGACATTGGCTAGAATCACTTGGACTCTATGGAGGGTAATCTTTTCTCAAGATGGTTTTTAATAGAGTTACTTGCACCAACTGTTTCATTAAGCAAGCTATCAAGATAACCAGTCCAAATACTCATTTGCTATAAAAAAAATTCACTTTGATCTCTTTGATGTTGGATTTAATCACCAACTAGTATATATTGATCTCTGTGAAGAGTAAGTTTGTGTGGTTTGAACTCCTATATTTTTAACACGTGTTACTCTCTGTGTTGTTTTTTTTTACCTTTTAGAGACTTTAGGTGTAATTTAGATATTGTGTGATTAATAATTTAATTAATTAATTAATTATTTCATTTTTTTGCGGCGAAACTACGAAGACAATCATGTAGGATACTCTGGGATCCCCCTGAGTATACACCTAGTTAGTTAGAGAACATTAAAATAGAAAAATCTATATCATATGAAACTGGAACTTCTACTATTATATAGATTTTGATGTAAGAGGAACTGAAGTTAATCAACCTATAATATCTACTATTTCAGGCATTGAAGTAATATAATCTGAATTTGATCAAACTTAGAATTTAACATCACACTCAATAGCAACTGATTTAGAAATTACTCAAATCATTCAAACTGAATCAGATACTAGAGAATCTTCCAATAGAAACCCCATTTCCGAACTAGATATTGACAAATCTGAGTCTGATATTTTTCAGCCTGAAATTCATACATCTACTAGAACACATATTCTGGATCCTCCACTTTCATCGTGTGTGAAACTTATCATTACTGATAGTATTCCTCCTAGTCTTATTTCCATTTAAGAACTTGTTTTCGAAAAAGAGGAAGAACCTATAGTTTCTACCAGTGAACCTGTAGATATCCAAAAAAATTTGTTTCGATCTATTCACCCTGAACCTTGGTACTTTACACCCTTGAACTTTTTATGGCAATGGATTTCACATTACGCAACTCCTTATTCTATCGTACTCAGATTTGACTGGTCCACTTCTTTGGAGTCCACATTGTATGGTGGTTTTTTTACCACTTGGATATCACTCTCTTGCAATAGCTTATTTAGGAGCTTCTTTCTCGAACTCATCTTCAAACAAGTCAACTAGTGTAATTAACCCTACCAATGAAGGTTTGGCTTCTAAAAAAGCTATTAATATGATTTCTTGTAATTTTGGTGATCCACAAGCTAACCCAACATGTGGTTATTATCCACCTGGGGGGAAACCATCATATCCTCCACCTGGAGGATAGCCTTTTGGTAGATCTTACATTGCAGCTGGGGGGAACCCCCCATCGAAAACTACTTTAACCATGCTCAAATGCCTCAAACTGATTTTTGTCAACTTGTTATGCCTCAACCAACCTATGGAATGCCTTACCCTGGATTGAATACAATCTGGAACCTGTCTCAACAATCAATTCTTGTTGCTTCTCAAGTGCCTTTATATCAACCTAGACAACCTATTAAACAAACTCTGCAACAATTGCCTTTTCAAGGTATGTCTTCTCAAGTCCAACCAACCATCCAAGCTACCTCATCCACATCTTCCCAGCAATCTCTTCAACAATCCGCCCAAATTACCCATCAAACCATAGGGCAGTCTATTATGGCAATGTCTATTCCGAACCTAGGTTCAATTTCGCCTAGAACTCCCATTCCAGGATTATCACAAATAACTATCCTGCTTACGTCATAGGTTACTATGCAACCTATTATTCAGTGGTTACCTCAGGCATATGGTGTTCAATCCATTCCTACGATTCCATCAACACCTCAAATACTTGTTCTTCAACCCAATGTTCCATATATGCAAGTACCTTTTCAAGGGCTATCTTTCCAGGGTTTACCCCAGAGTCAGTTTTTTCAAGCTACACCTTTTCAAACTCAATTTCTCCAAGGTTAACCCTTGCAAAGACAACCCTTTCAAGGACAGTTTCTTCAAGGTCAAATGGGTTAGAATCTCACTTTCCAGCATCAACTGTACCCAGGTCATACATTTAAACAACCTATTCAACTGCAATAGGGTATGGCTCATCCTGGATACCCAAGAGGTATGCAGATTCCAACTACTTAGGATATACTAGGATATCTTGGATATCATCCTCCTGGTAAGGGACTCGGCCCTTAGGTTTTTCAATATCCATCGCAGGACCCTAATCACCAGTTTCCTTTCGCTGCAACTTTGGATTTTCCTGACCTCTCTCTATTAACTAATGATCGACTTATTTATTTATCCTATTGGCTAGCTATTCCTACTAAGTTTCCCAGTGACACTCCAAAGTTTGAAGGTAAGTCGGGTGAAAATCCGTCCAACCATGTCATGACCTACCATCTTTTGTGTGTGTCCCACTCATTAAATGACGATTATATTAGATGACTACTTTTCCAATGAACCCTAATTGGTTTGGAAACCAAATGGTATGTAGAATTACCATTCACTTCTTTCAACATTTTCAATGTCCATGATACAACCTTTTTTGACCAATTTTCAGTTACCCGTTCAGTATGACAATGGAACTGAACTTTTAACTTCCTTAAAGTATTCAACATCTACCCATATCTCAGATCATATTCACGAGTGGAGATGAAGATGTTGCTTAGTTAAATTTTTCATTCCATACTAAATTCTGTTTGAATGGTTTATAAAGTCACTTTTACCAGTGATAACTGAAGATGTAGACAAAGGGGGTGTTGTAACTAAAGAGCAGGTAATTTCCTGCACTCAGCATCTCGATATTGTTTATACTCAGTTTGGTACTGTGTATTTAAAGATCCCATATTTACCCCAATCTACTCCAAATAATCCACCTCTTCCAGGATCACATGTCGCAGATGGCATGATTGATTCAGTGAGACAGAAGACTAATAGAAAAAAAAAATTCTAAGAATGTTCAAGTTTAAGGTCTATTTGATGCACCTGACAAAGATCCTTCTCCCAAAATTACTTCCAAAATCAACATCATAGATTCATCTACTATAAATGGTAAGTCATCTAGAAATAAGAAAAAGGGAAAAGGAAAAACTAAACAAGAAAACCGCTCTAAGAAGAAGTCAACCAAGAATGAACTATTTGACGAAAAGAGGAAACCTCGATATCCTTGTGTGATTTTTGAGGAAGATCATTACACTAAATAGTGCCCTCATTGGGCAGAAGTTTCCAAATTCATAAAAAATTCTCCCACACGTGTTGTTTTGAAGGATTCTTTTCCTCGAGATAGTAAAATTGTCTCTCGTGACAAATACTCCTCATCCCCATCAATAGATATCATGATGATGTCTTCCAAAGTTATGGTAGCAATGGGATCCAAAGATTACACATCAAAGAGTCCTGTTGAAAATGGAGATGACTCCATTTCATCTGGTCAAGCCTCCATGTCTACTCCTCCTCCTTTTGAACCATTATACATTGAAAAACTAAATCCTGATATGGTAATTCATTCACCTCCTAAAGGCATGCTTTGTAAGTTAGCCTTTAATCCTCATATGAGGGCTACCAAAAATTATAACATTGTCGAAGATCTGGCTATGTCACCTTCAGCCATGTTCGTCCTTGAAGTGCTCCAAACTTTTCCATCACAAAGGAAATTATTATTATCAGCCATAGGAGCAATAGATCCTCAAGACTCCCATTTGATTATTTTTTATCTCAAGAATCATGTCTCTCGTCTCCCACACCAACTAGCTTTTCGGATACCAGTTCATGTCAAAACTCGATGAGTTTTTCAAACAATGATTGACGAAGGAGCTTCAATGTGTATTATATCCATTTCCTATTGGAAAGCCTTAGGTTCTGCAATAATCAATCAATCTCCCACGACTTTGAAAACCTTTGATGGAAGAGGTTTTCATCCATATGGACTTTTAAATGATTTTCCAATTGAGTTAGAGGGAAAAACAGTTGCAATAGATGTTGAGGTTGTTGATGCTCAACTTGATTACAACCTTTTTCTTGGTTGGAGATGGACTCATGCTATGGAAGAAGTAGCCTTATCATATTTTATGATGATTATGTTTCTTCACAAAAGAAGAATTTTGAAAGTATATAAATTATCCTACCATACCTCTGACCCTAATTCTACTAGCAGTATCCCATTTGTTGGAAAATCTACCACTCCATATCAAAAATTTGGCGTTGACCTGCTCAAAGAATCATCTTTTATGGGAACTTTCGCATTCCCTCCAACTGTTCTTCTTGAGAATGAAGCACAGATCAACATGATTACATCAATTACTTTCGAAATGGGAGATCCATGGAAAGTACCATCAGAATTAGAAATGATCTTATATGGAGATGAAATGCCTAATACTCCTTTTGAATTAGCCTATGAGGCCATTCAATATTTTTCCAACCAATCAACATTTGATAATCATCAAATGAATATGATCATTAATGAATATTCTCATTTGTCATGCTTGGAACCAATCTCTATGCCTGATCCGTTCAACAAACACTTTTTAACTGATGAAGGGATTATGGAAGTTATGACCTTGGATGAAATTCCATGGGATGATACTCATCATTGTTCAAATTTCTTACAATTTTTGATAAAATTGAGAATAAATTTTCATCATTATTTTCATATGAGACCCTTAACAATCCTCAAAATCCAATATATACCCTTTCTTCTACTTCTGAATAGAATTTAGGGAACATATTGACAACAGTACTTATCGATATCTTAGCGGAACTTGGAATAATTGAAAATATTCATATAGGAGCCTCTTGTTTGTTAGAAGATATTTCAACTTACAATGCCCTATTTCAGGAATTCCGTGATATTTTTTCCTAGTCCTATGAAGATATGCCAGGAATCGATGCTATAATTGTTGTACATGAAATAAAAACCTATCTAGATGTTAAACTAGTTAGACAACGATTACGTCCTATACATTCGCGAAAAGTTGCTGCTATGAAAACTGAGGTTGAAAATTTTCTAAAAGAAGGATTCATTTACCCTGTTCCTTTAACCAATTGGGTATCAAATAATGTTCCCGTTAATAAAAAAAAAGGAACCATTTGAGTGTGTGTTCATTATCGAGATATCAATAAAGCTTGTCCCAAGGAAAATTATCTCACTCTGTATATCAACCAAATTGTTGACGACTGTGCCAGAAATGAAATTTTTTCCTTTATGGATGGATTTTCTGGCTACAATCAAATAAACATACACCCTACCGATCAATATAAAACCGCATTTATATGACAATGGGGAAATTTTTCTTATCGTAAACTCCCATTTGGCCTAAAAAATGTTGGCGCAACTTTTCAACAAGCAATGTCTTATGCATTCCATGATATCAAACATATTGTTCAACCTTATTTAGATGACCTCCTGGCTCACTCCATGAAATGGAAGGATCACCCAACACTTAAAAGCGACTTTCATTAGGTGTAAGCATTACAATATTTTCTTGAATTCGCCCAAATGTATTTTTTGTGTGCAATTTGGTTGCCTTCTAGGTTTCATCATTTCAAGGGAAGGAATTCATGTTGATCCTCTCAAGGTAGAGGCAATTTTGAATTTTCCTGCTCCTTCTAGCCTGACTCAACACCAAAGTTTGCAAGGGAAAGAAAACATTTTGTGTAGATTCATCCAAAATTATGTTGAACTAACACATGGTTTTACTCAGCTATTGAAAAAGGGTATTCCATTTTTTGGGGATGAGCTTATTGATAAAGATTTTGATACATTAAAGAATACACTAACTAATGCACCTTTACTACATCCACTCGATTATCATTGGGAGTACATTTTTTACTTAGATTCATCTGATTCCACCATAGGCATGGTGTTATTCCAAGAGGATGATTATAACAACAAACATGTGATTTACTATTTGAGTAGGAGTCTCACTAAAACTAAGATTAAATACGGACATGTGGAGAAGCTAGCCTTGGCATTTATGCAAGCTATTCAACGATTCAGTCACTATATACTTCTCCAAAAAATGACTCATTTCAGATTGCAACACTATGATGTATATTCTCATGAAGAAACTACTAGGGGGAAAACACTTGAAGTGGATAGTCATTTTACAAGAGTTTGATCTGGAATTTGAAATCCAAATCAAAGAAATCCTTGGTTTTCATTGAACTGTTGTGTGACTTCCCCCATACTGATATAGAAACTGTTGTAGAAGATTCTTTTGCTAACGAACCTCGCTTTCTTATTAGTGTATCTGATCCATGGTATGGAGATAACATTATATATCTCCAAACACAAATTTTTAGGCCTGAGTTATCCAAAACTGATCGTTGGCAAATACAATACCAATCCCAACAATACAAAATTATTGGTGACACTCTTTATCATTGTGGTGTTGATTCTGTATTCCAACGTTGCTTAACTCTTGAAGAAGCCAAAAAAACTTTGAATGACTGCCACTCTAGAGCATGTGGCGGTCACATGTCTAGTTATTCTACCACCCGAAAGATATTACATGCTATCTGTTTTTGGCTACCAATGTTTAAGGACTACATCACTATAGTCTGAAAAAGCCATAATTACCAAATTTATGATCGAAAAATGTCAACACTTCCTGCTCCTCTTCACCCAATCGTAGTTGTCAGTCCTTTTGCTAAATGGGACATTGACTTCGTCACTTGTAACCTTCACTCAATTGGGGGGAATGGATATATCATCCTTGTATTCGATTACTTTACAAAATGGGCTGAGGTGATGCCTACATATAGAGATGATGATGAAATTGCAGCTATTTTCATTTTCAATTATGTTATTTCTCGGTTCAGCATCCCACAAGTTATTGTTACAGACGATGGTAGTCATTTTTGAAACTTTATGATGGTCAAATTGTTCGCGCAACTTGGCCTCCACTATGATAGCTCTACCCTCTATTATCCACAAGCTAATGGTTAGGTCAAAGCTATCAATAAAGTATTAACCAATATGATTAAACAGATAGTTAGTATCCATCAAGGAAATTGACACTCTATACTCTTTTCAGCAGTGTGGGCTTGTGGCACTACTTTAGAAACATTGATCGATTTTACCCCTTTTCAACTCATTTATGGTTTGGAAGTTGTATTGCCATTGAATGTGAAATTCCATCTCTTAAATTAGCTATCGAATTATTACCTGCTACCTTTGAATACTAAGAACCCTTTGTACACTTAGCCCATCTAGATGAAAATCACCGTAATGTCATATTGGCTAGCGAAACTCACCAAAAAAGTGTCAAAGCCCAATACGATCAAAACGTTAATCCTCGTACATATTCAAAAGGTGACCTAGTCTTGGTATACAATCAATCTCATGACAAGCTATATGTAGTGAAATTCGAGCCCATGGAGCATGAACCTTACATCATAAAACACGTATTAGCTAAATGTGCCTATGAACTAATTTATTACGATGGTGTTCCTTCGGGAAAGCCCAGAAATGGTCTTTACCTAAAGAAATATTTTTCATAAATGTTTGGTGAAGATTTGTACATTATTTATCAATTTTTTATGTGTGGTAGATTAGTGTTTTTTACTACTTCTTTTGCTTATCTCGTTTTTACACTTGATTTGCAGATGTCAATGTTTTCTCTAAATTACATTGGATTTTCTGATGGCACTAGTCGTAGTACTCCGAATTTATCTTCCGTATCGTGGGTTATCTGTTCACCGAGTAATGAGCTAGTCTTTATTCATGGGATATTTCTGGGTCAAACAACGAACAATATAGAAGAAATATAACACAATCATTGAGCTATTAGTTGAAAACATCACATTTAGTATTCAGTGTTTGATCGTTAGGTTATATTTGCAGCTCGTAATATTACATTTAAACAGTGTCTATTCAGTTAGGAGTCCAACCATGCTAAGGATGTTTTTACAAATTCATCTCTTTGAAAGTCGATTTGATTATATCGAATATCAACACATTTTGAGATATTTAAAAATATTAACAGATGCATTGGAGAATCACATGTTAAATATACATCTGCAACATTTGTAAATTAAAAACAATATTCATTCATTCATTGATCGAGATAAACATAGATAAAAGTAGAAGATTTTTCATTAGAATAGAATTTGGGTGTGTCTACAAAATATATCATCCGAGGACATAAGGCCCTCTAGCCTTTTATTTTTTGAATAGTACTAACACTAAAAGGTCGAAAATGGTATTAAAAACTAGAATAACTAGGCATGGTGATGCTCCTGATAACACACAATGGCACGAGAAACTCAACACAACATATGTCTGAGCGGCCTGAGAACCCCAACTGCGTTCCTCTGATAGGAACGTGGAATGTCATCAACTCAAATCTCTGGGATGTTGATAGTTAACCTCTCAAGTTTGTTCTCCAACTTTGTCAAGACATCATCCGCCTCTCAGTTTGCTGCTACAAAAACCATAGGATGATTGTCTCATCTATCATACCATCTCATCACGGTCAATTGGGTTGGACTTGCATCTGCACATACATTTCGAGCAATTAGCCTCTAAAGACAAAAAACACTTAAAAATAAAAGAAATTTTGAAAATATGCCAAAAATGAGAAAATCTTACCTAGATCATCCCACTGAGCCCTGGTGGGAAGTGCAATATCAGGTCACCTCTCTAATCTATCCTAGCATATGGAAAATCCTCAATCGGAACAATCGGCTTGCTCAACTACTCAAAAAACTCTATCATATACCTCACTAAAGGACCGTAACCGCCATGGCATGTCATTAGTGAAACCCACCTCATCAAGCATGGATCCCTTGAACCCCCCTCATATGCCTGAATTTTTTGTGGTTGAAGAATAGGAGCCCTTTCTAGGGCGAAAGCAACTAGAATGGCACCATAACTGAAATTTTTCAGTTTACCATTCTTGCACCTAGTTAGTTGGCCCTTCATATTTACCACTAATACCTCATGCTAGTTATATACCACGGACTCCTAGCATTCCATGATTGCCTACATCTGTGCCTAGGTGGCTAGATGGAGGGCAACACTGCCACACAGTTTGCAAACAGTGAAAGAAACGGTCCTCAAGGGTAAAATTTCGATGGATTGAATGTCAATTTGTCCATCTTTAGGTTGTGAACACCTGAAAAAGCATCATAAGTATCCATTAGTAGTGTCTCCCCATGCTCTCGATCCAAAAACTAAAAGATTAGCTCCCCAATGAGATAACCCAATCACGAAATATATGTCATCAACACCAATGGTGAGGTGATAATCAGCAATCATGAAACACTGCTCCTCGACATTCCAGGTCCTCACCAACCATGTGACTATATGTTTGTTAAGCCCCTATACTACTAGTGTAATCCCTTATTGTTATTAGTACAACCCACTTATTATATTGATGTACCCATGTAGTGCCCTATTGTTATTATTGTTCCCTTACAATATTATTGTTATGTCGCCTCTAATTATGTTATGACCCCTTAGACTCCTATATATAGAAAGGAGGTCTTTTCATTTGTATCATCCAAGAATTGTTCATTTATGTAATGTAAAGGAGGTTGTCCCCTCGAAGAGGCTGAATTCTAATGCGTGATCTATCTTTTCTATCTTTCTTGAAGCTGGTTCCATAACATTTGGTATCAGAGCTTTGGATTCTAGGGGTTCATTGCTCCAAATAGGTCATCATGGAATTTTCACTATAACTTTTTTCTGCAATGTTTCAGAAGCTAAAAAAAAAAAATCATTTGAGAAGAAATTGTGCTGAACCTCAGGTCCGAATTTTAGATCTTTTTGCACTATATTTGCGGAGATAGGATCTAAGGAAGTTGGTCTTTTTGTAGACTCCTGAATTACATTCCAAAAAGGTGACCTAGGGAAAAGCATCATAACTTTCGCTCTGAGAATCAGATTGAAATTTCGTAAGACGATATAGAAAGAGGTTAGACTGTAGTTTCTTGTAGATATTTTTCAAAGTGAAAGGTTGAAACAGTGACTCGTGGCATGTCGTACAAGTTCTCTCTATTGAACTAATCTATAATCAGGTCACTGTGGGTGATTTCGTATAACTCTTCCTGGGAGAATCCAATTTGGATCAGACTGGTGGTAGTGGAAGGAGGACGTAGAGGGCTACTACAAGTTGCAATTTCAGAACTTAAAGATTCGAAAGTACAGAGTTACAGTTTTTCAAGATCGAGCTCCTAAAATCAAGAAAAGGCAAGATGAGGAAGTTTGATGGCAAGGATCCGGTAAATTGGATACTTCAGATGGAGCAATATTTTGATCTACATGGTGTACCACTGTTACAAAAGGTATGTATTGCATCTTCATATTTTGAACCGGATCAATTTTTATGGTATGAAGGGCTTTGGTCTCGTAAATACTTGTTACATGGTCAATTCTCATGAAGGAAATGATAGCACATTATGAGGATACAAAGAGCAACACCTTCTTTAGAGCAACACCACAACAATTGGAAAGAGTAAAAGGGCTTTGTGACATAGTGGAAAGTAAAATTATGGCAACAAGGAAGTCTACCCCTCACAGTTATAAAGATGGAAGTATTGTTTCTCCTAACCTTCCACAACCTACAAGGGTTACACCACAACAATTAGAAGAAAAAAGAGAAAAAGGGCTTTGTTACAATTGTGGTAGCAAATGCACTAAAGGTCATAAGTGTGCTGAGAAGAAATTATTTTACATAGAGTATGAAGAGGAGGAAGAAAAGGATCTAGAAATATCAAAAGAAGAGGATATAGGCCAGGACCCAACCCCAGAGATAGAAGAAATGAATTAGACCATATCTTGTAAAGCATTGACATGAATTACCACTCCTCAAACTATCAAGATAAGAAGGACATATCAAGAAAAAAAATGTTCAAGAAGTGAAAGATTACATCGAGCATCAAGAAATGAATCCGACCATATCTTGTAAAGCATTGGAAGAAATTACCACTCCTCAAACTCTCAAGATAGAAGGACATATCAAGAAGAAAAAGGTTCATGCAGTGAAAGATCACATCGAGCATCAACAACAAGTTCTCCAACTTTTAAAGGATAACGTCACTTTGGTGCAAAATCAAATGAAACAACAAGTAGATCAACATCGTAGTGAAAAATGTTTTGATGTAGGTGATTGGGTATTTTTACTACTACATCTCAAGCAAGCTATTTATGAGAAGGAAATGTTGGCAATACTATATGCACTTAAGAAGTGGCGACCTTACCGAATAGGAAGACACTTTAAGGTAAAACTGGATCATGATAGTCTTAAATCCTTTTTAGAACAACTATTATCTTTAGAAGAACAAAAAAAATGGGTCACAAATATGTTGGGTTATGACTTTGACATCATCTATTGAAAAGGGAAGCAAATTTTCTTGCAGATGCACCCTCAAGAAAGGATGAGGATGTGGAAGAATTGTTTTGTGCTATTTCTATTATCCAACCAGATTGGATAAATGAAGCAAGGGATGAATGGAAGAAGGATGAAGAAGTATGGCCACTTATTCAAAAGTTGCAAAAGATCCCAATTCAAACAATATTGCCAGAAATTGGAGAGGAAGGGAAAATCATATTGGAACCTGGAGCAGTCACAGAAACAAGAACCCGACAGCTACGAAATCGATCAATTTCAGAGTACCTCATCAAGTGGAACAACTTGCCCACTAAAGATTCCACATGGGAGGACAAGAGTTTTATACAGAAGCATCAAGAACTACTCAAGCATTGAGGGCAACACTTTTTGAAGGAGAGGGCATGTTAGGCCCCTATACTACTACTGCAACCCCTTATTGTTATTAGTACAACCCCCTTATTATATTGATGTACTCATGTATTCCCCACATTGTTACTATTGTGCCCCATAGAAGCCCACTTTTGTTATTATTATTCCCTTACATTATTAATGTTATGTCGGCTCTGATTATATTAGGACCCCTTAGAATCCTATATATAGAAACGAGGTATTTTCATTTGTATAATCCAAGAATTGTTCATTCATGTAATGTAACGGAGGTTGCCCCCTTGAAGAGGCTGAATTCTAAGGTGTTGATCTATCTTTCCTATCTTTTTGTGAGTTGGTTTCATAACAAAGTTTGGCTCTAGATTGAAAGGGAGAAGGGGCTGGCTTATATTCTTCCATGTGAAAGTGGCGTAGAAGATCATGTGCATACTTGGACTAGGAAAGGGAAATACCTTCTTTGGATTATAAGACTTGAAGACCAAGAAAATAATGCAAGTGTCCTAAGTCTGTCATTTCAAATGGATTTTTAAGGTTGAACTTCACATGGTTTATAAGGTTAGGATCACTACCAGTAAGGATAGGATCATCAACATAAAGAACAAGTAAGAGACTTACCCACTTTATTGAGGTAGACAATATTGTCAGAATGACACCTCGAAAAGCCAGTATCTAAAAGAAAGCTATCCATTTTGGCATACCAAGCCCGGGGGGCTTGCTTGAGACCATAAAGGGATTTCTTAAGCCGACATACAAGGCTGGAATTTGTTTGTATAAAGCCAGGAGGTTGTTCCATATAGATTTCTTCATGCAAGTCCCCACGCAAAAAAAGTGAATTTAACAACCATCTGATGGACTTCCCATTTGAAAGAGGCAGCAAGGGAAAGAACAAGGCAAATAGAGTTCATTTTGGCAACGAGGGAGAAGGTTTCAATATACCCAATGCCTTAAACTTGTGAAAAACCCTTAGGAACAAGACAAGCTTTATGTTTATCAACTTTTCCATCTGGTCCAAACTTGGTTTTGTAAACCCATTTGCATCTAACAAGTTTTTGTCCTTTGGAAGAGGAACAAGGTCCCATGTATCATTTGCCAATAATGAACGATATTCTTCATTCATAGTTGCATCCTAATTTGGATGGCCTGAAGCTTCTACAAAGGTTTCAGGATCATAATTCACTTAAGCTTGAGCCAGTAAAGAAGAGGCTCTATCAAACTGAGAATGTGTATGACATTGATCTATAGGTGTTTTGGAGAATTTAGCATCTACGAATAAATACTAATTCTCTAGACAAGTAGTTGTGCCTAAAACAACAATTTAAAGTGTTTTAGACTTTCCCTATAAGCAATAGATAAGAAGAGAGGATGGAAGGCCTACCTGTAGTTCTGCTTTCCTCTCGTCTCCCTTGTATCGATTCCGTTGCTCCTTCCCATACTTAATCCACTTGAAAAGTACCCTGTAAACACAATAGAAGATGAAAACCGATCAAAGCATACGATCCATTGAATATAAATGAAAGGAATCAAAAGCAATTCATACATATAAGCATTATGAAAGAACACAACATATGGAAAAAGGTTCAAACCCTTTATTATATAGAAGAAGGAATTACAACCATCTGTGTCTGATTCAAAGTCACTCCTTCAGCTTGGATCCCATCCACATCACATCAAAAGCAAGACAAGCTTGTGGAATCACATCATTTGCTCCAAAGTCAAGTCTCATAGCAACATTATCTCCTTACAATTCAACATAATCCAGCCACTCATCACTTAGATGAGTGGTCAATTTATAGGAAGATGAAGGAGGTTTTTTCATTAATGGTGACATTGAATGGCCTTCCATACTTATAATTAGTTTCGTAGAGGAAGGGATGAGAGGATAGGATGCTCCTTAACTCATTCCTCATCCATTTTTGAGCTCATATGAGTTGATAAGACAGGGAAACTTCTAGATGACTCCAAAAGATAAGAATATTCCCCAAACCCTATGTGAATTTCTCTCATTCTCGCCTAGCGCAGGTGAAAGGAAGCCTAAGTGCTCTATAGAGCACCCTGGCAGTGGACTCAACTGTTCTGCAACGTACCTTCATAAGGGCTTACCTGCACTGGTCCCTCTAGAGGCAATTTCTAGATGTCTTCAAGTCATGAAACTGTCTGGGAAGGAGGCGCTCAAAGGGTTGACTTGTTTAGGGCATGAAACAACTGAATTTAGGGTTTGATGAGTCCTAAAACACTGATCTGAATGTTGGTATTTGATGTGCCCAAATGGATCTGTAATAGTTGCCCCCTAAAGCATGAAGTCGGAAAAATGCCAATGTCGAATGAAATGCTTTACGATGTGATGAGGAGGTATCGAAGTGGAAAGTGACCTACATCAATTAAAATACATATATCATGATATTTGATTTTACATAAATTGCTGAAGGAAGGCATACCCATGCTCAACTTATAAACTTTAATTACATGTACATAAACAGTGGTCTATAGATATAGATCCATGATCAAAATGACTATCAATGTAAAGCCATTGTACATATGATTTAGTACTCCTCATATCGCAGCCCGGATGGATGAAACTAGATCTGGGGTCTTCAATCTCGTTCAACCGTTCACTCAAGTACGAGTCTAACCATGTGAACATGTGATCTAAAGTCGAACATGGGAAGACACCATCTGATTACCAACCAATGATGTAGGTTGTTAACAGATGCAAGAGAAATCACCGATAATGATAATGATCCTCAAGATACTGCAGTACATTCTGCATGGTGTGAATGGATGATTTGATGTCGAACACCATACAAAGTCTTTTGGTCGAAGGCCATTGATGTATGCCTATTGCCAAAAGTGAGAAACCTACCATTGATGCATGCAAGCTTCAAGGTACTGAAAGGGTGTTTCTAAGTCAACTTCTTGGATAATGAGTTAATGTCGACAAGAAGTGACTCGTCGCAAGAGGGCCTTGATGTATCCCACATCAATGACATGAAACAAGTGTAGTGATTTTAGAGATAGAATTTGACTGACGACACAAGGTTCAGGAATGGCGGTCATGAAAATGAAGGTTTGTGGTTTTTCAAAAGATGGATTTTGACTGGATGAATTCTCTTGAACATGTCGGCAACACTAAAGTGAATTGGTAGCATTGACCCAAAAAAAATGATGGATGGTATGATATACCAATGGTGTGATAACCATCAAGCTAATAACCCAACCCAAATAGTCACAGTGATGGAGTGAAAGTGTCATGTTCAAGAATGACTTGCTACCATAAAGTGGTTTTCCTTTTTTCCATTTTCCCCAGTCATTGCTGACCAGTACCTGTTTATTTTTATCAAGCTTGAAGAGGATAACATATGCTTGTTGTATAATTTCACCCTTCGGGCAAATCCATCGCTATTTGATGTTTTAACGAGTCTAGCGAAGGTGAAACTTGGTCTTGTCTAGATGGACAAGTTTGTCACTATTTGATGTTTTTAATGAGTTTAACGACAAAGATAACTCGGTCCTTTTCATGTTTAGAGAGTTTGAAAAGGGACAAAAAGAAAACTCCACAAGTTCTTTTTCATAAATTAATCTCTCAAGTCCGAAAAAGCGTAAAATAATACAAGGGAGATATTGTTTCCAATCCGTTAACGAGCTGGAAAGGACAAGCGCTCAGCAATCTTTTCATATTTAAAGAGTCTGAAAAGAGCTTAAAGAGAACTCCAAGGGGGTTCCTTTTTTGTTTTTTAATAGAGATCGAAAAAGAGATAAAAGTGTGCTCTGTGGTCAAAAATACAACTTACAATCGAGCACATTGAATTCTACAAATCAATTGTAAAACTTGCTCAAAACATCACCAAATGGATTAAAAATTTATGTTTCATAGGCAAAAATAGGTAAGAACTAATGTTCAATCGATTAATAAACATAAAACAAGCTTTTACCTATCATCTTACCATTTGGAACTTACCACTCAGTTTTGTGCTTTGAGCTCAGTTTTTTACCTCCATCTTCACCAATTGATTGCGAAAGATTCTGCGAACCATTTCTCAAGCCATCTAGACTAGGTAGAAGCCAAACCTATGTACTTTCTTTTCAAGTCATTATCGTTTCATGCAAGTTTTAGGGTTTTTGGGGGCCCCGAGGTTTCATTTTTTTGCCTTGGGATCAGCGCAGGCTTTCATATCGAAAATTGCGCTAAAGAGCACCCAGATAGAAGGTTGCATGCTCTGCAGCACACTGTCTCTGTGTCTAGGTTGCGCTGAGCGCATTTCCCAAGTTTGTTTTATCTGTTTACTCCAAGATTTGCCCTGTTTTTTGCATGGAAAGGACCTTAATTAGCTTATGATTGTGTTTCAGGCTTTCATCGGATCAGAATGTCGATTACATGGCAAGAAAGAGAGCATGAAGAAAAAGACATGGTTTCCCTAAATAATCCGGGTACAATTGAGGCCCTCAGAAATTGCGGGTTACTTAAATACTTTAAGTTGTCTGGAATGAGGAAACAAAGAGAACTATTGCAATTCCTTGTTCATGCATGGGATCTGACATATCAGACATTTCACATTAGGGAAAAGATAGTCCCTATTAATATTGAGGATATTTACTTTCTTATCAGACTGTCGAGGCGAGGTGCCCCCATCTCACTTTCTGGATTTGCCCATGGAAGCGAATAGGTGAGAGATTACATCAGACAGTTTTGTCGGCCAGGTACATAGCCTAGCAAGGACGGGAAAATAAATATCCAGGATGTAAGTGATTTGCCTTTAAGAACGGTCCTCTTCACGATCACAAAATTGGGTGGCAGTGTGACACTACATCTGGCGAACAGATCTTATATGCAGTATGCACTTGAGTGTTTGGAGCCAAAAAATTTCAATTGGAGCGAGGTTGTACTTTCACTGCTAAAAGAACAATTGACTAAGGTAAAAAGAAGAGAGACGAAAAAATTCTACAATGGTTCAATCTTGATTGCTTTTGCCTTAGAGAAAATCCCATTGATGCAACCACAGCATGTATCACTGGGTGTGGTTGGTCCTAGAGATCCACATATGCAGAGGTGGGTTGAATTGATGGCTCGACATGTTGGTCAGTCAACAATCATTTTCTCCCCTACATTTTTCAGTGAGCTTGAGTGACAACATGTCGTTATCGATTAGCATCCTTACTCAGGGATGGATTATCGTGGAGATCAGATTTGATTCTACCAGTTGGAGCACAATGGGGTGCTATGGGTAAGTTGTTTGACCAAAGTGTTTTTTAATTTTTCAAGTTTCTACATGTTTTTTTTGTTTTTTAATGTTTCCAAGACTAAACTAAAATTACTCTCATGCATACAGATGTGGGTATTGTTCGACCTGCGGTACGCCAATAAGTCACAGGTGGGCCAGCACAAAGAAACATCGGGAGAGCAGTTCTCCCGGACTTGGATTTGGCCAAGACCTTAGTAGAGTTGCAGGATCACATAGAAGGATTAACCCTTGGTATTCCGGATATTTGGATCGAGGAGTTACCTATGAGGCTGCAACGCCACACTATTAGTGTTCCTAACCGTTGGGCTAGGATTTTGCGCATGATAACAGAGGTTGTGACCTGTTACCATGAGCACCACTAGATCTACTTAGGATATATTATGCATTTTTGAGTTTTTGGGTTAGATGACCAAATGTGCCTTGGGCACAAATTTTATAAAAACTCTTAAAACATCTATCTATTTTACTTTCAAAGTTTTTTATGGTTATATGCAATCCTATTCAAGTGATGATGTGAATTGAAAATATTACTTTTACATGTGTCGCAAATGTCTATTTAACACATAATTCGCTAGAGAATCAGTTAATGTGTTAAGATTTCTGGAAATGTGTTGATATTGAATGTGTTCAAAACATCTTTCCAAATTACGAACTCTAAGGAACATATGAGAAATTATTGGATTTCGAACAGTATAAATATTTGTTAGTTGTAGTACAACGAGTTGCGAGTCCAGCCTAACGATGATTCGGTGAATGCCAAGTGAAATGGCACCATAGAGTAGTTCAATCAACGCGCTATACTCAACGATATTGTTTGTCGATCAACAGATACAAATCCCTTGAAAACTCACTAACTCGCCACTTGGAGCGAAAATGGCCCATGCTGCAGAAGACAAATTTTGCGTACTACGACTGGCACCATCGGCGTAACCAACAAAAGGTTCCGAAGACTCCGACATTTGCAAAAAATGCAAAGCGGATTACTAACCAGATAAAAATCTCTAAAATACACACATGCGACGAAAGCATATATACAGTGAGTTTTACTACACTTAATCAAGCATAGTAACGTTTGAGGTACAACCTGTTTCAGGGTTGTGACAATGGAATCCCATCATAATTGACTAACTCGTAGGCTCCTTTTGCCAAAACACGCTTGACAACATAAGGACCCATCCACATTTATTTGAATTTCCCTGCTCCAAGTTTATCAGCTTCCTGATCGTAAAGCAAGACCAGGTCTCCTTCTGAGAAGATACAAGGCTTGACATTCCTATCATATTGCGCCTTAATACGTTTCTTATGCACTTCATTAGCCAATGTGGCATCATGACAGGTTTCATCCAGATGGATTAATTCTAAGAAACGCATTTCTTCTTCATAAATGTCGGGTAACAGGTCAATCGCAAGTTTGAGCGATGAAATTTTACATTGTATTGGTAATATTGCTTCCAAACCATACACCAATTGAAAGGGTGTAAATCCAGTTGTATTTCTCACCAAGGTTCGATATGCCCACAAGGCAGAGTACAGGATTAAATGCCAGTTTCTTTTATGAACCCCTATCATTCTTTGCAATATCCACTTTAGAACCTTGTTGATGGCCTCAACTTGTCCATTCGCTTGCGAGTAATACGGGGTAGAACTATCATGTGACAGTCCTAACTTAGCAGTCAACTCAACCATCATGTGATTGCGAAAATGCAACCCATGATCTGTAACTATGGCTTATGGTACACCAAACCGGTCAACCACATGGTTAAAAAAGAAAAGACACTATTGTTCAATGTTAGCATCGCCTCGGCCCATTTGGTAAAATAGTCAACGACGACTATAATATACCCATGCCCCCCGGCCGAGGTGGGGTTACATGTCATAAAGTCAATGCCCCATTTAGCGAATGGGCCAACAACAACGACTAGAGGCAATGATGCAGGTGGTAATCTGGTTTTTTGGTCATATATCTGGCATGTGTGACAACTTCTTATAGCAATAATACAATCTTTAAATATAGTTGGTCAGAAGTAACCAGCACGAAGAATCCTTTGTGCGGTTTCATATCCAGATAAGTGTCCACCACAAGCACCTGAATGGCAATCATTCAATGTTTTCTCGGCCTCCTCATGTGTGAGGCACCTCCGTAAAACCATAGAGATACCGTGATGGTAAAGTGTGTCGCCAATGACTAGATAATCTTTGGCTTGGTAACAAATGCGTCGTTGTTGCGAGTGAGAGGTATCTTGCCAGAAAGTTTGGGTCTGGAGATAGATCAATATATCTCCATACCATGCATCAGATGACGAAATTAGAAATAGAGACTCATCCAATATTGATGGTTCAGATGTTGAATCGATGGAGGTCGAGGGAAGGTCACATAGTAACTCAGCGAAAACTAAAGATTTCTTTGATTTAGACTTGATGAATTCCAAATCAGATTCCTGTATAATAACTATCCATTTTGAATATTTGCCCCCCAACAATTGATGTGACAAAATGTATGTCATAGGGTTGCAATCTGAAATGACAGTTGTTTTTCGTAACAAGATATAATGGCAAAATCTTTGAACAACTTGAACAATTGCCAAAGCTAGCTTTTCGACATAAGAGTACTTACTTTCAGTATCGTTGAGATTACGAGACACATGTAATAGTCGTTTTGGTAATTTGGAGAATACATTAATGGAGCTCTAATCAAGGTATCTTTAAGAGTGTTAAAGGAAGCTTGTGCAACCTAATCCCAATGAAAGGTTATCTCCTTTTCAAAAAGACGTGTAAACCTTTAGCCATTTCAACGTAATTAGGAATGAACCTCCTCAGAAAGTTAGCTTTCCCTTGGAGTCTCTGTAACTGTAAAAGATTTGAAGGTGGAGGCAAATCCATAATTGCTTGAACCTTTAATGGGTCCAGTCGAATCCCTTCTCGAGACACTACAAATCCAAGCAAGCGACTAGAACCAACGCAAAACACAAATTTGTGTGGATTGAGTCGAATCTTGTAGTGTCTGCACTGTAAAAATATTTCTCTCAAGTGTTGCAGGTGATCAATCTGCTTTCGTGAATGAGCAGGTAAATCGTCAAGGTAAGGTTGAACAATGTGCTTGATGTCATGGAAGGCATAATTCATTACCCTCTGAAATGTTGCCCCGACATTCTTTAAACCAAATGGGAGTTTCCTATAGGCAAATGTGCCCCATGGACACAAAAGTTGTTTTCGATTGGTCCTGTGGGCATATATTGATTTGATTGTAGCTAGAAAATCCATCCATAAATGAGAATATCTTGCATCTAGCACATTCATCAATAATCTGGTCGATAAAAGGAGTAGGATAATTACCTTTTGGACATGCCTGATTTACATCCCTATAATAGACGCACACTCGTATTGTTCCTTGTTTCTTCATGACAGGAACAATGTTGGAAACCCAATCAGTAAGAGGAACACGGTAAATAAAACAAGCCCACAAATTTTTTTCAATTGTTGCTTTAATTGCAGCAGCTTTCTTTGGATGAATAGGTCAAACTCACTGTCAAATTGGCTTGACATTAGGGTACATTTTAATTTTGTGTTCAACAATACTTGAGTCAATTCTTGGCATCTCCTTGTAAGACCATGCAAAGATATCTCTAAATTTATGAAAGAGAGCATGGTAATTATTGAGTTCTAATGGAGAACAAGATTTGCTGACATGAATGTTCTCTACAATATTAGGCTTGGTCGAAATATTAATAGAAATCATTTCTTCAATATTTGACAGGTTTCGTTCAGATTTGATAGTTTCTATGAAAACTAAATTTGATAAGAAATCGACTAATGGGTGGTTTAGTTCATTTGAATAATCTTGAATGTCACCTGGAAGATGGGAACGATGATGATAATCTTCCCATGGTTCCTCTCTTGTCATCATTGATTGGATGATTCCTTCATCCGTAGAATGTATACGTGAAAAAGGATCCGAAGAGGTACCATATTCTAACAACCTATCTACCCATACAATTGTTGAGTGTGGATTTGGGTTTGCCGCACAAGCCCGAAAAATTGATTGCTATGATGATTCAATGGGGCTTAATGATACCACCTCTATATTACTATCAACTTCAACTTTTTGGGTAATCCTCCTTAAATCATATGAGGTGGAGGAAATCATGTTGCAAGTCTCTACTCTTGCCACTTCAGCCAAACCAGATGGTGACGGTAGGGAAAAAGTACCCATTAGGGAAGAATCTTTAAAGAGACCTACTCCAACACTTTGAAGTGACAACAGGGGTCCGTGTACCAATGGAATGCTTCCCGTAGCATGTGAACTATTGGC
The DNA here is from genome assembly GCA_000404065.3 of Pinus taeda. NCBI lineage: Eukaryota > Viridiplantae > Streptophyta > Pinopsida > Pinales > Pinaceae > Pinus > Pinus taeda. The sequence continues at coordinate 224,057 of APFE030416721.1, forward strand.
AAAGAAGGCTAGATGATCAATGATTATGATTCTAGCCTTAAAAGGGAATGCAATAGTACAAAAGTACGTGGAAACGACACCAACCATAGCATATACCCAAGGCCTTCCCAGTAAAATGTTGCAATCGAGGGGTCCGTCAACTACCTCAACCTTAACAGTAACTGTTTTTCCCCCTAGTTTGATTTGCAGGTTACTCAAAATCCCACATGGAGCATATATTCCTCCATCAAAAGCTTTCAACGTGGTTGGTGATCGTGACAACGACAATGAACCAAGTGTTTTCTGGCAGCTCATTGACATAATGCAAGTAGATGCCCCCTCATCAATAATAGTTCAGTGGACATTCTTATTGAGAGCTTTTACTTGAATTAGGAAAGCTAACTATGCCGGTAACTTTAGTGTATATCCCGCATGTTTAAAAACCACAAGATTTGAATCCGTAAGATCTATTCCACCTATTGCTAACAGTAAATCCTGCTTCTAGGAGGGATAGTTTTGCAACACCTCAGGTGTCGACATAGCAGAAGGTGATTGAGCAAGATCTTCCACTATGTTATAATTTTGAGTTGCTCGAGCCTGAGGGTTAAATGTCGATTTGTGCACAACTCCCTTTGGTGGTTTTATTGTCAATTCAGGTACAATGGGTGGAACATTTTCCGATGAAGTCGAGGCCGAAGGATTAGGTTGATCAGTGGCCTCCTTATTCGACGATGACGATGGATTTCCATAATCTTTGTTTCTCATTGACACCAAAAATTCGTTTTGTGGCTTTATGATGGATAACATGAGTACTTGGGATGTGGAAGAATGGTATGTTGCAACCAAATGAGTCTCCGGGGTTGGAAACTGATCAGTCAACACTGCCGATGTGTTTGAAGCCTTTAAAAGTTTAGAGACCTCAGAGCAGTGTGGGCAATCTCTTGTAAAATGCTCATCATTATAGATTAGACATGGATAATGAGGTTTCCTTGCTGAAGTAGAGGAATCAGATGATTTCTCTGGAGGGGAATTGTCTTGTTTCTTTTTGTTTTTCCCCTTTTTCTTGCTCCCTGGATGCTTTGGATTTTTGCCTTTGTCAGATGACACAACATTAATCTCGGAGGCAAGAGTATTCTCTGATGCATTAGTAGTTTGATTGGTAATGGCAAGGGTTTGATCAAATGGTTTTCCTGTCGTTTGCGTGCTCGAAGAACCAATCACATCATCGCCAGCATGAGAGTCCTTACTCGATTGTGGAGGAGGAGGAATAGTGAAAGCTGGTCGAGGTGCATTGGGAATTTTATCATAAAGCGTGTCGGATTGTGTGTAAATCAAATCCAAGTATTAGGCACAAGAAATTACTTGCTCTTCTATGACAACTTCACCTTTTTCCATATCCTTAGTGATTGATGGCAACAAGGATTTTATGAACCACTCAGCTAACAGCTAATCGGGAACATATGTCTTAACCATTCGACGACGACGCCGCCACTCATGAATATGATTTGATATATGGGTAGCAGTAGTCTATTTAAAGTTGGTTAGGAGTTCTGTTCTAGTCTCGTATCTGATGGGTAACTGGAAGCGGGTCAAAAATGTAGTGGTTAAAGTGGTGAAATTATCGAAAGAAGCTCTTGGTAACTCAATGTACCATTTAGCAGTTGGACCAATAAGTGTTCTTTGGAAAAGACAAAGTCTAACCGAATCATCATTTAAGGAGTTTGATGAACACTACAAATGAAAGGTCATGACATGATTTGATGGGTCTTCTCCAGGATTTTCGTTAAATTTCGGAATGTAAGATGGTAACTTGTGCGGAATTATCGACCACCAAGGTGCATAAAAGATTGGATCATTAGTGATCCGATTTAAATCTGGTAATTCTAAAGTTGCTACAAACGGAAACTAACGATTCAAGTCAGGTTGAGCATACCCAGGATATGATGGAATTGCCTGAGAAATAGGTCTTTGCATACCGACATAAGACATCTGCATTTGGTAACCTTGGTATGGTTGTTGTTGAACAAAACTAGCATAAGGTGGTTGTTGATAACCAGGTTGAATGTGTGGTTGTCCATAACCTGCAAAGCCTTGTTGACCAGGACCTTGGTAAGCTTGATATTGACCAAACACAGGTTGAGCTTGTTAAGCAAGTCCAAATTGGGGTTGGATTTGCTGGAATTGAAGCTGCCATGGTTGAATCAACTATTGTTGTTGTTGGTACAACTGTTGTTGATTTAACTGTTGTTTTTGCCCAGCAATGAAAGGTTGGCCGATTGTGAATAAACTACACCAGTGTAAGCTTGGGTCGGTCCAGATAAGGGTATGCTAACCCGAGGTTGCTGCTAAACCTCATAAACAAGTGGTTGTTGTATAGAAACTTGAGGGATTTAAACTTCTTGACCTAAAACCTGGGGTTGCAAGGTAGAAGGATCAATTTTTACTAGTTGAGATACAACAGTTTGAACTTGTGATTGTGGTACAGTAGTAACAACAAGTGTAGTAAGAGTAGCTGACACAGTTGTGTTGGATACACAAGCCTGGATTGAACTAGCATTGTTGGTTGCCATTAACAAACTCTAATTCCAAATTGACCTAAATACTGTGGGATATTACCATATGATGGTCCTCAGGACTAAGAAGGATATGGTGAATAAGCATATTGCTCTCCATATGGTGGCAATCCAATATTTAATGGATACATAGGTCTTTGTTGACCAGATTTCTAGCTTGATATAGATATGCAAGATCAAATTGTTGAGTTCCCGTTAGAGAGGAACCAAGTAAAATTCCGGTTGAGGATATGGGTGATGACCATGGTATAGAAGCAACCCCTGAGTGGGTTCCAGATAAAGATTGGTAACCAACCAGGACGAACAGTTCACCATATAGGTGTGACTCAGGTGTGGTAGAAAACATCGAGGAGGTTGCAATAGAAAATTCTGTTGCAGCTACATCAGATGATACAGTCTGAGATGTTGACGGTTGTTCAACCATAGTTAACTGACCCAAAAGTTGTCCTAAAGATTCAACGGGTACTTGAAAATAAGCAGGATCAAATGGAGCAGTAAAATGAGGAGTATGAGGATAAAGATAATGCCCAACTCCAAAATGGAAAGGTGTTCCTGGTGTAGAATCTTCTTCCAATTCTTCCTCGATAGCAATTAGACCTAGTGGAAGAACTTCACTGTCAGGTTCCTAAACAATTTTTGGTGTTGATAAAGTTGAAGTTTCAGTAGTTACTGATGTCTGAGGGGTGACCATTGATCGCCTTCCGATAAAGTAACAACTTTTGAATGTTCAATTTCGAAGTCCAGATGTTCAGGTAAATGAACAACAATTTCAGTAAGAGGTTCCTGAACAACTTCAGGTTTAGATGTAACTTCCATTTGAACTGGGATAAGTTCTGGATCAACTTCTAGTTTAATTGATTCAAATTCAGAAGTACTTTCTTGTTGAGCAACTTCAAGTTGAGGATCAACTTGTTTTTGAACAACTTCAGTTACTGTTTCACTAGGATTAGTGCTAATGTCCTCAGGTAATTGTGAAACTTCTTATTCAAGAAAAGATGTACCAAAAATAGTTGGAGTAATCAAAGTCTCAGTACTTACCGAAATAGATGATTCAGGTAATTCAGATGAATAACTAGGAGTTCTTGATGTACTAGACTCAATTAAGCGAGATCGCTTTGCCCGAATTGGTGTCGCTTTGGGAGGCAAAGGCGGTTTGCTCACTGTTCTCCATGAACGACAGGGTATGGGTTGATGTTCCTCAACGATTGCTGATTAATTTTGTTATCAAAAAATAAATAAACAAAAAGGGGTATATTAGGCAAAAGGTTTACCAAGCAACTGCGAACTGCGGAATACCTCCTAGCGAACCAAGAAGTAAGGGTAGGCAATCTCCCCGAATGTTGTGTTCAGTGTATCACAGTTTACAAGGTGGCCGACTCAATTACTTAAGGATGGATATCACCCTAGAGTTGTCCTCCCATATATACCCGAAGGTACGTGGAGGCCCAATCCATATAAGCGTTGTCTAATGAAAAACCACACAGTGAGAGCATTGCCATATACTTTACGTACCGTAACACCGCCCTATACCCAAAGGTACATGGACGAGCTACGATATACTCACGTACGTGGAATGAGGTATCACACTCAAGATGTATTACAGACAAGTTAGCGACAACTGCTTTGTTTTACGACACCGGAACACGTCTCTAGCCTAGAACCACTAAATGTTCTCGTCAATGACAATGCTCCATTAGGTAAATTGATGTTTATTTTAAGTTGATCTTGCTTAGGAATTTTTCTTTCAAGTTCACCACGTGATGTATTATGAAATTCCTAGCAATGCAACTATCATGATAAGCATTATTTCCATTGAATTTAACGATGAAAATCCTAACTACTTAAGGATAGAGCAATCAGATTTCTTTTGATCAAAGAGCAAAGAGCACAATCTAAATGCAATTTCCTTACAATCTTCCCAATGAGCACACATAAACTTTTCAATGCATCATGCATGTATTTCTTTTTGATTACCTTAAAGTGAATATGAACAAAAAGGAAATATGCACATGCAATCAATCAATCTTTCATATGAACTAAGAATTTTACGACAGTTCAAATTCGAAGGAAGACAAGACTTTATGACACTTTCTTTTGAATGAAGACTAATCAATTATATCCTAACTTTGACTATTGATCGATAATGACAATAAAACACGAAGAAACATTAATCAATCCAATCAAAGTCGGGCTAGACCAGGAGATAACAACTCATTTTCTGAGACATAACATTCATTGATTAATCAACAAATAATTAAATAGAGAAAATTTGGCAAAAAACTCTTTCCAAAGATGGGAAATTGATCCCAGGAGGATCAACGAAGCCCAGAGTGGAAGACAATGAGCTTCAGAGCACTGTCCCTAAGCTAGGGATGCTCTGCAGTGCGTTGTGTCCATCACAAGCCTACGCTAGTGATAGTAAGCCATTTCAAAAGGCAACTTGACATAGTTTTGACCAATTTTTCAATGTAAACAGCTGAATTACAATCTATGAACACAAATGAGGTTTACAAGGGTGTCTTAGGAGGTGGATAAGATACTAGGAAAGAGGATTCTTCCCCAGCGGAGTCACCAATTTGTTTTGGACAATTTAGCATCTATGGATAAATACTAATTCACTAGACAAGTAGTTTTGCCTAGAACAACAATTTAAAGTGTTTTAGACTTTCCCTATAAGAAATAGATAAGAAGAGAGGATATAAGGCCTACCTGTAGTTCTGCTTTCCTCTCGTCTCCCTTGTATCCATTCCATCGCTCCTTCCCATACTTAATCCGCTTGAAAAGTACTTGTAAACACAACAGAAGACAAAAATTGATCAAAGCATACGATCCATTGAATATAAATGAAAGGAATCAGAAGTAATTCATATATATTAGCATTATGAAAGAACACATAATATGGAAAAAGGTTCAAACACTTTATTAGATAGAAGAATGAATTACAACCATCCGTGTCTAATTCAAAGTCATTCCTTTAGCTTGGATCCCAACCACATCACATCAAAAGCAAGACAAGCTTGTGGCATCACATCATTTGCTACAAAGTCAAGTCTCATAGCAACATTATCTCCTTACAATTCAACATAATCCAACCATTGATCACTTAGATGAGTGGTCAATTTATAGGAAGATGAAGGAGGTTTTTTCATTAATGGTAACGTTGAATGGCCTTCCATATTTAGAATTAGTTCCATGGAGGAAGGGATGAGAGGATAGGATGCTTCTTAACTCATTCCTCATCCATTTTCGAGCTCATATGAGTTGATAAGACAGGGAAACTTCTAGATGACTCCAAAAGATAAGAATATTCCCCAAACCTTATGTGAATTTCGCTCATTCTCGCCCAACACAAGTGAAAGGAAGCCTAAGTGCTCTACAGAGCACCCTCGCAATGGACTCAACTGCTCTGTAGCGCACCTTCATAAGGGCTTACCTGCACTGGTCCCTCTAGAGGCAATTTCTAGATGTCTTCAAGTCATGAAACTCTTTGGGAAGGAGGTACTCAAAGGATTGACTTGTTTAGGGCATGAAACAACTGAATTTAGGGTTTGATGAGCCCTAAAACATTGATCTGAATGTTGGGATTTGATGTGCCCAAATGGATCTGTAACAATAGGATCACCTGCAAAAGCACCTACTGCATCTCGAGTAGCGGACCCATTTTGGAAGCTGAGGAGTTAAAGGAGGATCCTTAGAAGGTGGGGGAGGATTTTCATCCTCGCTGTCATCATCTGAAGAAGGAATATTTTCAGAAGTAGAAGGGATAGAGAGAGGTGGCACATTCCTCGAACTAGGCTCGTAGGCCGATATATTTTTAGCAAACTTTACATCTCTTCTAATGATAACATTTTTGGATTTAGGTTGAAGAAGTATATATCCTTTGAGATCTTCAAAATATCCAACAAAGATACATTTTTCACTCTTAGGTTCTAAGGCTTTATGTTTCTCATCTGGAATATAGGTCCATGCTTCATAACCAAAAACACGAAAGTAACTTACATCTGGTTTAATTAAGCTCATGCTTCTCCTCGAGTGATATTCTTTAAAACCTTAGTAGGAGTGCAATTTACTGTGTAATTTGGACAGTCAATTGCTTCTGCCAAAAAATTAAGACTAAGTCCTTTAGATTGAAGCATACAATTAGTCATTTCCTTTAAGGTGTGATTCTTCCTTTCAGCTACACCATTTTGTTATGGAGTATATGGAACAATATGTTGCCACTGAATTCCATGCTCAATGCAAAAGTTGATGAATTTGTTGTTAACATATTCTCCGCCATTATCGGATCTTAACTTAAGAATTTGATGTCCAAATTGTTTTTCAACAAAGGCCTTAAAGGCCAAGAACATGTTAAAGAATTCACTCATTAGTTTTAAGAAGTATACCCAAGTGCATCTCGAGAAATCATGAATGAAAGTTAAGAAATACTTGTAGCCAGAGAATGAAACAACTAGAAGTGGACTAGATAAATCATTATGCACGAGTTGTAAAGGGACTGAGGCGTGCCAAGAGGCATGTTTTTCAAAACTATCCGAATGACGTTTTTCGATTACACATTCAGAACAAACACCATCTCTGCAAGATACCATAGGAAGACCTGTTACCATATTTTCTTTACATAGATTTTGAAGGGAGTGATAGTTTAAGTGACCAAATCACCCATGTCAAAGTTTGCTCACTTCATCGTTATGAGCAACCTATACCAAGGGAAGAGTTGATGACCCAAAGTTGTTAAACTTATATAACCTTGTAGAATCATCCGCTATTCCAGTAGCTAAAATCTGTCTAGGATCTCTTAGGTCCTTAATTATAACATCATGAGGTGAAAATTCAATGGTTTTACCTTCACCTAAATGAGTTATCGGATATATGAATTGAACGTTGCAGGATAAGGTAGGAACACATAATACATCATTAAATTGACCATTGTATAGATAAATAGTTATAGTACCTACAACACTAAGAGATCTATCACCACCAACATATATATTTTTGGTGTTACAATCATTTAAAGAAGAAACATGGCTTTGTTTTTGGCCATGTGATAAGAAACTCCAGAATCAACGAGCCACTCATGAGAATGACAAGAAGAAGATACATTTAGTGCATAACCAGACTGAGATACTTGACAACCACATGCAAAAATTGTTATTCCTGAAGATGAAGTTGAAGTTGAAGAGTGCTCCAAATTGATGTTATGCTTCTTCATTGTTGTTTCCAAGGCTTCCATCTTCTTAAAGCATTTCGATTCTAAGTGGCCATCACGATTACAAAAGTTGCAATGTCTATCAGTCTTCTCCCTTTTGTTTTTAGTTGCATTGTCATTTTGTTGAGTTGATTTTTCATTTTGAGACTGAAATGGCTTAGGACCCTTGTTTGGTTTAGGACTATTATTTTTAGGATGCTGCTTCTTAGGATTCTTTGAACTTGGCTGTTGTTGGGCTCCTAAGGATTTCTCATAAGAGTTTCCAATATTAAGAAGAGCAAGATTTAAGGGTTTTTCTTGTTCTCTTATTAAAGAATCACAAAATGTATCAAAAGAGGGGGACTTGTAGTCTTGTCCTTGAGAAATAAAGGCTTCTCTATTAGAATGGAAGGTGGAAACAAAAACAAGGTAGGCTGGTCCTAACTTAGTAAGAATGGAATATATAAGCAACCATCTTATTTCTTAACCTTAACACCTTCCAAGAGAAGTCTAAGGGACTTGAACTTGGACAAAAAAATCTTCAATGGAAGAAAAATTAATGGGATCCAATGTAAGCAACACATTTTCGAGTTGATGGGCTCTAATTTCATTTTTAATTCCAAAAACTTTATTGAGTTGTTTCATTACTTCATCGAGGGTATCAATTTCTGCGATATGGAATCTAACATCTAGACAAATAGACATCCCTATCAACCCATGTGCTTGATCTTGCTTATTTTCCCATTTGGCTTGCTTATCTTCATCTTGAGGTTTAGACTCTTGGCCTGAGGTTATTTTATAAAGACCTTTACTTCTAAGTAAATCCACTATGTAGAATAGCCATTGGAAGTAGTTGGTGCTGTCAAGAATAACTAGGCATGAGATTTCCATTTTAAAAGAAATTGAAGCTATAGATGCTGAAACTAATTGTTCCAATGGAAAGATCTCGAAAAGTTAGGCCGATTAAGAAAAAACAGCTCTGAAAACGGCATCCGGATGAAGAAGTTATGGCTTTTTCAAGAAACGTTGTTGAAGATACTGACGAACCATGTGAATGTTGAGAAGTGAATGATAATGTTAAAAAAACAAAAAACAAAAAACAAAAAAAACCATTTCCAAACTTAAGCTAATTAGCTCACTTAAAAAAATTACTTTATGTGACCCACTTTCATAAATAAATGAAAGTCACTTTTACCATGGTACTTTATGAACAATCCACTAAATTGTAACTTAAATAAAAAATAAAATGACTTTAGAATTATAAATGTCTCACTTTTTATAATAGGTGAGAACATTTTTACATAAAGTGACTTTAAAACATAAGTTACATGTATTTTTTGAAAAAGTAACTCAACAAAATAAAGATTTGAACCCAAGACCCCTATTCTCATAAAGTAACTGTAGATCAAGTGAGCTAGTTCAAAATATTAATAATATTTGGAAATTAGGAAGGAGTTTTTTTTTTTTTTTTTTTTTTTTTTTTTGGCTCAAAAAAAAAAAAAACCACGCAAACCAAACGAACAAGCAAAAGTATCCAAACCTTACAACTTAAAGTTAGATTTAGCCGAAAACTGGATATTTTCCTGAATGTTTATGATTTTCTGAGATCACACTAAAGCGTGGTGGAAAAGAGCATACGCATGAGAAAAATCATTTCTTTATGTTTCTCGTTTGCCTAAATTGCACAGAATCGCGGGGCAAAGAGCATACGCAGAAATGAAAGATATAGATCCAATAATAATTTTTTATATAGAGGACTACAAACCGAAATAAACAGAGAAATATATAAATATAATTGCAAATAAATACTATATACCACAAGATCTTAAAAATGGCGTAGCTATGGCTACCGAAAACCTTTTCGCGTAAAAAGAAAAGGATTTCTCACTAGAATAGATGCTCCTAACACAATAGAGCAATCATCTCGGCTCGAAAGCAGTCATAAACAATAGATCTAAAAAACAACAATCAGATGCAGTTGTATCAGCTTCAGATTTGGATCACCAACGGATGCAGCGCTCGAATAGATCTGATACCATGTAGGAATTTACAAGGCAAGTTCCTCAGATAGAACACCAAAGGACACCACTCACAAACAGATCATAGATCAGTACACCAGTATTCTTGACGTGGTTAAAACCCTCAAAGAGATAAATAGTCGACGGCCTGAGCCAACGCGACCACTTCCGGAAATTTATTAATGTAAAAGAAAGAAAATTTACATAAGCTTCTATCATGAACAGTCACCTAACAAATGACCCTCCATGCTCTTTAAATAGATATCATGGACCAATCGGGTGTTAAGCCACGAATCAAGTATAGGTACTACTGAGGAGAGAATGAACTGTCGGATCACTTCATGTCTAGAACATATCGTGACTGTTGAATTGTAAGTTACAAGAGGTACATTATAAAGAAACAAATTTTACCTAACTATACATTAGACAAGGTTGTACTTAATCATCTCCTATGTGTTGGAATATCCTAACAAGGTGCTTAGGGAGTCAAATCGATTGAATGATTAACCTAACAATGCAAGGGTACCTTTGTGGGTGAGGAGAAGGTGTCCCTGTATTCTTCCACAACTGCATCCACTGGCTTCTGCTGCTTTTAGGGACCCTTCCTAGGGGCCATGGATGTGGCTACGACCTTCCCCTTACTTTGAGTGTGAATAAGAAATAAATCAAATTTCCCAGTCTAGGAGATGACCTTACTGCATTACTTAGCAGAGATCAAAGAGATGGCGGTAGGTGGGGCTACCTCTAGTATCCTGTATAAATTAGTACCCAAAGAAATAGTAACATAGTGAGATCTAGACTCATATACAACATGTCGCTTCCATAAGTATGGTTGTCCTAATTATACATCACAAACTTCAAGAGGAGCAACATCACACAATACCTCATCCGTGAAGGGCTTGATGCTTTAAGGAAGGTGACAGTACTGGCTAACACGAAGATCTCGTCCTTGGTGAAGACACCCAATGGTGTACGACTGCATATGTGTTGTAGTCGATAGCCCCAACCACTTCATAACCTTTGCTTAAATGAAGTTCTTTTGGCTCTCACTGTCGACAATGAACTATAGTAGAGAACCCTTCATCCACATCTGTGAGTGGAATAGGCGCTCCCCCACTTTTGGATCTTCAGGCTCAATATTCTGGATCTTGGTGGTGGCCACATTGGCACTAGGCTTCGCGTCAAAGATCTGCATCCCTTTGTCATTCCCCTTGTCAGGTTCTAACTCAGATTCGAAACATGTGTCGGGCTCAAAAGGCTTCAGCTCGACCACTAGTGACTGCTTGGCCTAACACTCACTTGCGTTGTGAGTGGAGCTCTTATGGAACTCACACCACTTTCCCATGTCCTTCTTTGTCTTCATGGTGTTGTTATTTTCTTGCGGCTTCGACATGCTATCATGGGTTGCCCCGCCTTGGCTTTGCCCTTTGCTTTGCGGTTTGGGGGCGCTTTTTCCTTGCTTCGGATTCGCAGATCCAAAGTCTCGCTTTTTCTGTTTAAGCTTATGCTCAATCTTGACAACGTATTAGTACATTGTGCCAAGCAAGGAAATGTACAGGAACTCCATCTCATCCTACATGTACATGTGTAGGTAGATGTGGTACTTGAGTACCAAATGTTTCTCAGAATCCTTAATACCCAACTTCGTGCAAAGGGTATGAAAAACATTGGAAACTCTGGCACATCTTGGTCCCTTCCCTGTCACAATGTAGTCCACTTTATATATTTATCCTCATAGCTCCTGATAGGGTAGTACTGCTCCTTGATGGCATCCCGGAACGAATCCCAAGTGGGCGCCATCGAAAATAGTGAGGGCGCAGTTTCATCCTTCTACTCGTAGTAGGTTTCCCACCAGTCCTTGACGTGGGGGGTGACTTTGAGAATAGCAAAAGTAATATTTTCCCCATTGGAAAAATCATGAACAGAAAAATATCCTTCTAGTAGATTTAACCATTTATCTACGGTGTATGCATCTATTTGACCCTCAAATATGGGAATGTCAAAGTTAACTTGTACCTAAAAGGGTGTGGCTCTTCCAAAGTGGTTGTTGGAAGTAGATGCGTCGCCCCTGGGTAGTCGCTGAAGGATATGGGAATAGTTGTCCGTCATCGCGTTCCTTTGTCACTCGAGCACTTCTTCGAGCAAGATTTTGATAGGATCTCCTGCCTCCTCATCTTTCTTTTTCTTCTGCCATGGGAGGCCGTCGAGATTTGCGAGGCTGGTCTTGTAATGGTTCGACTAGTTCAAACCCTAACTCCTTACATCTTGACCTCGTTGGGGACATGAATAGAAAAACATAGAACAAGAAGACCGCTCTAATACCACTGATCTGAATTTAAACAAGAGCGCAACAAATTATAGATATAACCATAAACACAAAGATGCAGTAGAAATAATGCTTCATTTCATTAATATCAAATACTGAAATATGCTTACAAACATAATGGAAATAATACTAGCTCGGGCGATGGTAGCTTATCTATGAGAAGAGATGTGGCATTTACATGCCTCTAAACTGTGTTACAATGAGGCTCAAGGGCCTATTTATTATTGGAAAACATGAGAAAACCCTAAATAACCAAAACCCTAACCCTAGGAGATGTAACACCAAGAGTTTGTGGGCCCCATTGGGGTTAGTTGGGCAGCCACTTTGCCGGGGTCATAACTTGGTCGTATTATCTTTGTTTGTGCGTATGATAACTTGTTGGAAATATCTATCTGAGTGTTACAAGTTGTGCCGCAATTCCCTGCCTACGACTACAAGCCTGCTATGAACCTAAAAAAACGTTGTTTAGGGGGTCAAAACTGCTCCAGAAGTTCAGGACCCGAAAAACTGCTAAAATAGTAAATGCTAAAATAAACAAGGAAACAAATGAAATTAACTAGAGGTCTAGGTGGGATAGATGGGTGGCCACTGTTGAGTCTTGAAAATGTCATTCATTTCCATTACACTTTCACTATTGTGTCCATTATATCACCTCCATTTCACTTCTATGTCACCACATTCATCCCACTTTCATTATCATTGGGCCACATTTATGTTTTTCCAAACTTTATTAATTCTAAGCCTTTTAAGTGAATTTGTGGTTAAAAATTAGAAAATAATGTGCATATGCTTATACCTAACAAGTGGGTTGAGATTGTTGATATGTGTAGGTCAAAAAGAGACTTCTAGAAGACCCTTGTGTGGCACTCTAAGACCAAATTCAAATTTGAGTGGAAAGAATCATGGGATCATGAGGATATGTGTCGCATCTACTAATTGTATTGAAACTCTAAGAAGACATGTGCCCTATTAGTTCCTATTTTGATTAGGACTCTAAAGGTAGAGGGAGAGATTCATGGACTCTCATTAATGAGATGGCTTCTCATCTTTTTGTATAAATAGGAGATCTTTCTGCTTCATTTATTAGCGTATTAGTTTAGAGCTTGTTAGCTTGTGAGATGGCTTTTGAAAGCTTTGGAGAGCTTTGTTGTACTTTGTAATTTTGAAGAATTTGAATAAAGCTTTGATGTTCTCAACATGGAAGGAGATGTGAAGTAGATGTCATGGAGCACATTAGAATGTAAGGTAGAGTAGATTTTATTTTGTAATTTTGCTTTGATTTCATTATGTCATTTGATTTCTTTCAAGTTTGATAGTTAGGTTTTCCATTCATGCAATTTTAATTCATGTAAGTGTGTTCAACCGGTTGATTGTAGATTAGTTTTTCTTTACATGTTTTTGCATCAAATAGTGACATGAGATTTACCTCTCTGTTGACTTTGATTTTTTTAGCTTTTCAATTTCAGTTATGCTTTGATTTCAGTCTTATTCATTTGCTTTGTTAGTTAGTTTAGATATCAACTTGCTCATATCATTGACGATTATCTCCGAAAGTCATAGCTTAGACTACCGGGCGAGGAATCGAACTATGAATGATGTGATTTGATTTTAGTTTTACTTTCCTACAATTAGATAACAACTTGCTCATATCATTGATGATTATCTCCAAAAGCCATAGCTTAGACTACCTGGCGAGGAATCGAACTATGAATGATGTAATTTGATTTTAGTTTTACTTTCCTGCAATTAGATATCAACTTGCTCATATCATTGATGATTATCTCCGAAAACCATAGCTTAGACTACCGGGTGAGGAATCGAACTATGAATGATGTGATTTGATTTTACTTTTATTAGTTTGCAGTTTTTGATTTGTTTGAATGCAATAGCTTAACTTTTATTTCCGTATTTAGACAAGCAGCAAAGACAGTGATTTCATGATTAGTATTTCATCTTTTGTTTTATTGAAGTAGCTGCATACTTACACTTTTGTTTAAGTACTAATTCCATCAATAACATATTTTGAGATCTTTTGAAGTGCTAAGTTTTGGAAGTTACCATTAGGGACATAAACCTTGTCTTGAAATCTACATCCATACTTGACCTTTAAAAGTATTCTTAAGACCTTAGAATAGGATTTCCATTTGCATTAGACACTTTAAGAGATCAAGAAAAACAAAACCCCAAAACAAAATAAAATTTATAAAAAACGAAGTAAGAAAAAGGTTAACTAAGCACATATGGCGCACCACACTTCATCAGTGTACGATACCCAGATTGATAATTTATGTAGAGCAATTTAAGACATTAAATTGACTAGACAACCACCTGGATCATTATCAGTTCACAACTTTTTGTCAATTCAGTCTTTGACACTCTCATTCTATTATCTCTCTTAAAGAAGTTTTGGAGCATTGTTGGAGCATGCTTGGAGCACTCTAGTTTTCATTGGATTGGAGAAACAAGGCAAAGGAAAATCAGAAAAGCACAAGGGGAAAACGAGATCAACGACTACAACTAGATTGCTTTGCAGGTATTGAGTTGCAAGTCTGATTTCCTTGCTAGTTTTGGCATGCATGGTATATGCATATGGCTATTTGGTTATGATCTATCATTGGCATGGAGGATTGCCTGGATTGACAATGGTTTTGCCTAACCTTGCCATTTCCTGGATAGACATGGTGTTGTGGGTTTCCCACTTGACGTTCTGATTGGCGCTCATACTCCTTATGACTATGGGCTGAGTTACTAGTTTTTGGAGCCTTGGTTGAACAAACACTTTGGAAGCCCTGGAACAACTTGGGTAGAGTTACTAGTCCTAGAAGCCTTGGTTGGATAAACAATCTGGAGCCCTTGGTGGGTTGATTTACTAGTCTTGGAGCCTTGGTTGGACAAATGATTTGGAGCCTTGTTATAGTTGTGGGTTGAGTTACTAGTCCTGGAGCCGGGTTGGAACATATGCTCTGGAGCTTTGGACAATTTGAGTAGAGACCGATCTAGTGATGGTTAGTGATGTTCCACTGTGAGGTGGAATCACTGGTTGAGGGTTGAGGTGGTTTGGCTTTTGGAAGCCCTGGTTTGGTTTCACTTGGTTTATTCTGTTGTAGCTCATTCTAGCCCATCTAAAAGGTCAACTATTAAAAAAAAAATCCAGCACATGGTTAAATTCGCTAAGTTTAATGGCACCTATCGATATGTGTTGGTAATTCCATAAGTGGAAGCCATTCTTAATGTTCATAAATATGATAAAATGGTGTCATAAGCTATTGCATAAATAAATTAGTGGAAAATGTTCATTGAGGCTTTAGTTCCACATTTTGGAAGACCATTTGAGGCAGAAACAATGTTTTGCAAGGGGGCTGTCCATCCTTGTTGCATTAGGAAATTTATTGTTTCTGGTACACTTCACATTACTAATCCAATTTCCTAAGCAACAACTAATTTTAACATTCCAAAGTTCTCACCATTTTGATTCACAAGACTGAAGGTGTTCCTAAGGGTTTTAGTGATTTAACAGTCATGACATTAAGCATGTTTCATGTAGTTGTTGGAAGGGCAACGTTTAAGGGTGAAAGCCATAATATTTAGCATCACTTTTGGGCAATGGTTTCGTACATTATGAATACATTGATTTTATCCTTAATGGAGTGGTCATGACAAAAATCATTCTTCACAGTAATCTTTTTTTTATAGAGTTCTAGTAACATTCCTCAAGTCACAAAGGAAACTGGTGCTTTGTTTTGTTTCTTCAAGGGAGGAATAGTTTTCTCTAACTCTTATTGTGAATGGATCAACAACACATTATTTGTTACACTCACTAGGGATGGATAAAATGACTGATATAAAGATGCTTGTTATAAAATACACCACGATTGAGACGAACAAATTTTTTTAGAGGACTTTGGAGAAAGTTTTGATTTCAGATATGGAAAATCAGAAGTCCTTTCAATTCTTTTGCTTTAGAAGATAGAATGCACAACACATGGACAAAATATTGAAATGAAAAGCAATCATTGAGCAAACAAATTTTCACAGGTGGCCCAGGAGGCGAATTTCGATTTCTTATTACAAACTAACTAAGTGAAATAATCTACGATCCGGGTTTTGTCCAAAATGAACCATATTGTCTTCAACGCAAGAATTTTCCATAAATTTTGAGTAGTTTCCAAGATTTTGAGGGTTCCTTCAAATAGCAGTTTTCTTAAAAACGTCTTGTAATTTCTATTGTAAATTTTGGCAAAACAAAAGAGTTTATGCAAAATGCACTAAGAGGAAGAGCCTAGGTCTGATTGGGAGTAGTGCTTTATGTGTATAACATGTCAGAAACCTTTGTCAATGATAGTGAATGCAAAAGGTGTAGGAAGTTGTCGTTTTGTGGATGTGGTATTTCTAGTTTCCAAAATCAATATGATATATAATGTGCCATGGTAATATTGCAGTCTATTTGTTTATCATTGTTTTGAAACTTGCAAGTTAATGAAAGTTAGTGCATATGCAAGAAGAGGAGCTCACAATAGCTCACATATTATATATCAAAGGGAATGACGCATAAATCAAAGTTTGTTTGGAATGAAATGCCATAAAGGGATTCTTGCTTGACTTAACCATTTATCATGCTCTTGTCGTGAATATTGTAAGCAAATAATTTTCAAAGAGTTAATTTGGTATTATTATGAAATGATGAGCAAAGGTTTAGCTCCTACAATTGCGACTTATAGTATACTTCTTATCAGCCTTTGTCAAATAGGAATGATGCAAGAGGTAGATAGTTTGTTGAATAAATTGGTGACAAGAAGTTTTGTGCCCAAATATATTACCTACGACGACTAGAAAAACACGAGGATATATCATAAATTATTGAGCCGTTACATGACTATAATGATTGTTGGCTGACTTAGTGATATGAATTAAACGTTTTATAATAGATGCCACTCTCCAATGAATAATCGCTAGTTCCTTGTTGATAATTTTAACTATGAATTAAACGTTCTTATAATCGATGCCACTCTCCAATGAATAATCACTAGTTCCTTGTTGATAATTTTAACAGAAGGCGAAGCGAGCAAATCTTTCTTATTTCTACTCGCGCTGGTGGGCAAGGATTAAATCTCATTAGTACAAATCGAGTGGTTATATTTGATTCAAAACGGAACCCTGCATAGGACTTGCAAGCACAGGACCAGTCATTCTGTTATGGGCAGAAATGACATGTTACAATATTTCTCTTTCTAGTTGTAGGGTCCCTGGACGAACTTATTTATATCCGCCAGATATATGAACAACAATTTTTCAACATTCTTGTTTCTGGAAACCTTGAAAAACACTAATTCGATGAGCTTTGGACATCGTGATGCTGCTGGAAAAGATCAAACGACAGTCAAAGGTATGCCTATGGATAAACCAATGCACATCTTGGAGAAAACCTCTAGCTCTTAGTTTGTAGAACAGTCAAAATAGTTCATGTAGGTAGTAAGATTGATTGAATGATTGACCTAACAATGCAAGGGTACCCCTGTGGGTGAGGAGAAGATGTCCCTGTATTCTTCCACAACTGCATCCACCTGCTTCTGCTGCTTGGAGGAACCCTTCTTGGGGGCCATGGATGTGGCTATGACCTTCCCCTTACTTTGAGAGTGAATCATAAATAAAAAAATTTCCCAGTTTGGGGGATGACCTTATTGCTTTGCTTAGCATAGATCAAAGAGATGGCAGTAGGTGGGGCTACCTCTAGTATCCTATATAACTTAGTACCTAAAGAAATGGTAACATAGTGAGGCCTAGACTCATATACAACATGTCGCTTCCATAAGCATGGTTGTCCTAATAATACATCACAAACTTCAAAAGGAACAACATCACACAATACCTCATCCGTGAAGGGCTTGATGCTATAAGGAAGGTGACACTGTTGGCTAATGCAAAGATCTCGTTCTTGGTGAAGACACCCAATGGTGTATGACTACGTATGTGTTGTAGTCGGTAGGCCCAACCACTTCACAACCTCTACTAAAATGAGGTTCTTTTGGCTGTCACTGTCGATAATGAATTGCAGCGGAGAACCCTTCATCCACATCTGTGAGTGGAATACGCGCTCCCCCGCTTCTGGATCTTCAGGCTCAATCTTCTGGATCTTGGTGGTGGCCACATTGGCACTGGGCTTCGCGTCAATGATATGCATCTCTTTGTCATTACCCTTGTGGGGTTCTCACTCAAAGTCAAAACGCGTGTCAGGCTCAGAAGGCTTCAGCTCGACCACTAGTGACTGCTTGGCCTGACACTCACTTGTGTTGTGAGTAGAGCTCTTATGGAACTCACACCACTTTCCAGTGTCCTTCTTTGTCTTCGTGGTGTTTTTCTTTTCTTGCAACTTCGACAGGTTATCATGGGTCACCCCGCCTTAGATTTGCCCTTTGCTTTGGGGTTTGGGGGCGCCTTTCCTTTGCTTCGGATTCGCAGATCCAAAGTCTCACTTTTTCTGTTTAAGCTTCTGCTCAATCTTGATAATGTATCGGTACATTGTGCCAAGCAAGGAAATGTACAGGAACCCCATCTCATCCTACATGTACATGTGTATGCAGTTGCGGTACTTGAGTACCAAATGTTTCTCAGAATCCTTAATACCCAACTTTGTGCAAAGGGTATGAAAATCATTGGTAAAATCTGGCACATCTTGGTCCCTTCCATGTCGCAGTGTGGTCCACTTTATGTATTTATCCTCATAGCTCCTGACAAGGTAGTACTGCTCCTTGATGGGGTCCCGGAACAAATCCTAAGTGGGTGCCGTCGAAAATAGTGAGGGCATACTTTCATCATTCTACTTGCAGTAGGTTTCCCACTAGTCCTTGACGTGGGAGCGACTTTGAGAAGAGCAAAAGTAATCTTTTCCCAGTTGGAAAAATCATGAACAGAAAAACATCCTTCTAGCAGATTTAACCATTTATCTACGGTGTATGCATCTATCTAACCCTCAAATATGGGAATGTCAAATTTAACTTGTACTTAAAAGGGTGTGGCGCTTCCAAAGTAGTTTTTGGAAGTAGATGCGTCGCCCTTGGGTAGTCGCTGAAGGATCTAGGAATAGTTGTCCGTCATCGCATTCCTTTGTCGCTCGAGAGCTTCTTCGAGCAAGATTTTGATAGGATCCCTTGCCCCCTCATCTTTCTTTTCTTTCACCATGGGAGGCCGTCAAGATTTGTGAGGCTGGTCTTGCAAAGGTTCGACCAGTTCAAGTCCTAACTCCTTACATCCCAACATCGTTGGGGACATGCATAGAAAAACATAGAACAAGAAGACTGATCTAATACCATTGATCCGAATTTAAACAGGAGCGCAACAAATTATAGATATAACCATAAACACAAAGATGCAGCAGAAATAACGCTTCATTTCATTAATATCAAATACTGAAATATGCTTACAAACATAATGGAAATAAGACTAGCTCGGGCGATGGTAGCTTATCTCTGAGAAGAGATGTGGTGGCTACATGCCTCTAAACTACGTTACAATGAGGCTCAAGGGCCTATTTATTATTGGAAAACACGAGAAAACCCTAAATAACCAAAACCCTAACCCTAGGAGATGTAGCACCAAGAGTTTGTGGGCCCCATTGGGGTTTGTTGGGCAGCCACCTTCCTGGGGTCATAACTTGGTCATATTATCTTCGTTAGGTGTGTATGATACCTTGTTGGAAAGGTCTATCTGAGTGCTATAGGTTGTGCCACAATTCCTTGCCTACGCTTATAGGCTTGCTACAAACCAAAAATAAATAAAAAACAAAAACAAAAACAAAAACTGTTTAGGGGATCAAAACTGCTCCAGAAGTTCAAGACCCGAAAAACTACTAAAAATAGTAAATGCTGAAATAAACAAGGAAACAAATGAAATTAACTGGAGGTCTAGCTGGGATAGGTGGGTGGCCACCAATATCCACCTGGATCAGTATCAGTTCACAACTTTTTGTCAATTTAGTCTTTGACACTCTCATTCTATTATCTCTCTCTCCCATACTCTTACACACTTAAAGAAATTTTGGAGCATTGTTGGAGCATGCTTGGAGCACTCTAGTTTTTATTAGATTGGAGAAACAAGGCAAAGGAAAATCAGAAGAGCGCAAGGGGGCAACGAGATCAACGACTACAACTAGATTTCTTTGCAGGTACCGAGTTGCAGGTATGATTTCCTAGCTAGTTTTGGCATGCATTGTTGGGTTGTGTTATATTCTTTCCACAACTAGCCCACGTAGTTAACTGGGGGTTAGAAGGGGGAGAGCCCCACCTTCGTTGCGCGGATTGTGTAGCGGGGGGGTCACAGAGGGTTTGATAGGTGCAGGTAACCCCACTCTATAAAATTTTGTTTTTGGACCTTATATTAGGTTGGGCAGACCTACCTATGGTTTTGTGCATGATTTTTCGCACATAGTTTTGGACGCGATGGTTTTCGGTCCATGGTATTGGATGCTTCAGCATGAATAAATATGTATTGTAACATTGAAAGGAAAATAATGAACAATCAAGCTGGTAATCCTGGTTTTGGGATCCTGGGGAAAATCCCTGTATATATGTGTGTTTATGTGTTAAGTCTCGCATTTTTATTTTCTATGTTTTAGAATTCATATGCAGGCAATTTCTGTATGGGGTTAAAACCTACATGTGTGGTATATGCATGTGGCTATTTGGTTATGATCTATCATTGACATGGAGGATTGCCTGGATTGACAACGTTTTTGCTTAACTTTGCCATTTCCTGGATAACCATGGTATTGTGGTTTTCCCACTTGATTGTTCTAATTGGTGCTCATGCTCCTTATGATTATGGGTTGAGTTACTAGTTTTTAGAGCCTTGGTTGAACAAACGCTTTGAAAGCCCTGGAACAACTTGGGTAGAGTTACTAGTTCTAGAAGCCTTGGTTGGATAAACAATCTGGAGCCCTTGGTAGGTTGATTTACTAGTCTTGGAGCCTTGGTTGGACAAATGATTTGGAGCCCTGTTATAGTTGTGGGTTGAGTTACTAGTTCTGGAGTCGGGTTGGAACATATGCTCTGGAGCCTTGGACAACTTGGGTAGAGACCGATCTAGTGATGGTTAGTGATGTTCGACCATAAGGTGGAATCACTATTTGAGGGTTGAGGTGGTTTAGCCTTTGGAAGCCCTGGTTTGGTTTCACTTGGTTTATTTTGTTGTAGCTCATTCTAGCCCATCTAAAAGGTCAAAGATTTAAAAAAAAATCCAGCACATGGTTAAATTTGCTAAGTTTAATGGCACCTATTGATATGTGTTAGCAATTCCATAAGTGGAAGTCGTTCTTAGTGTTCATAAATATGATAAAATGGTGTCATAAGCTATTGCATTAGCAAATTAGCGGAAATTGTTCATTAAGGCTTTATTTCCACATTTTGGAAGACCATTTGAGGCAGAAACAATGTTTTGCAAGGGGGGTGTCCATCTTTGCTGCATTAGGAAACTTATTGGTTCTGGTACACTTCACATAGCTAATCCAATTTCCTAAGCAACAACTAATTTTGACATTCCAAAGTTCTCACCATTTTGATTCACAACACTAAATGTGTTCCTGAGGTTTTTGGTGATTTAACAGTCATGACATTAAGCATGTTTCATGCAGTTGTTGGAAGGGCAAAGTTCAAGGGTGAAAGCCATAATATTTCGCATCACTTTTGGGCAATGGTTTCGTACATTATGAATACATTGATTTTACCCTTAATGGAGTGGTCATGGCAAAAATCATTCTTCACAGTCAAAAAAAACTATAGAGTTCTAGTAACATTCCTCCACTCACAAAGGAAACTGGTGCTTTGTTTTGTTTCTTCAAGGAGGAATAGTTTTCTCTCACTCTTATTGTGAATGGATCAACAACACAATATTTGTTACACTCACTAGGGATGGATAAAATGACTGATATAAAGATGTTTGTTATAAAATATACCACGATTGAGACGAACAAAAATTTTAGAGGCCTTTGGAGAAAGTTTTGATTTCAGATATGGAAAATCAGAAGTCCTTTCTATTCTTTTGCTTTAGAAGATAGCATGCACAACACATGGACAAAATATTGAAATGAAAAGCAATCACTGAGCAAACAAATTTTCACAGGTGGCCCAGGAGGCGAATTTCGATTTCTTATTACAAACAAACGAAGTGAAATAATCTACGATCCGGGATATATGAACAACAATTTTTCAACATTGTTGTTTCTGGAAACCTTGAAAAACACTAATTCGATGAGCTTTGGACATCGTGATGCTGCTGGAAAAGATCAAACGACAGTCAAAGGTATGCCTATGGATCAACCAATGCACGTCTTGGAGAAAACCTCTAGCTCTAAGCCTGTGTGGAACATTCAAAGATAGTTCCTGCAGGTAGTCAAAGTATCTCCAGTGTAGTTTGGAGCGCTGCCCACTTTGCAGGATGCTGTCACCAAAATCCAACGAAGCCCCCACAACATAAACTACACGAGGTTTATGTAAAGGAGTCCCCTTGTAAGTGGTCGAGTCAAAACCACCCATCATAAAATCGACGACTATAAATCATTACGACATCACTCCACGATAATTCCTCAAACCATTATGAGTGGTTTCGTAAGCAGTATTCAATTTTCAACCACTGTATGTGGTTTTTCTGGTGAGTGCATCATTAAGAAGTGGGACCCGCATCAATATTTATATTCAGAAAAAATTATGACTTGTGTTAATGTTGCGTTTAATTTTAAAAGGCCCAACATGTATACGCTTCGTAAAATATGAAAAGGGGTTGGGGTTTTGGTTTCCAAAGTTTTAATTAATATTATATATATTATATAAACTAAATATATTTTAATTAAAATATTCACAAACTTTAAAAAGAAGAAGGAAGAAACAATTTTCCTAATCGTTCTCGTTTGAAACTGGTAATGACACTTAGTATAGTTAGGTTAGGAGGGAGAAATAAAAGTCTAGAATTTAGATTTTGAAAGGGTTTGAAGTTCAATTTTAATGACCGAGTATTGTAAACTAGAATCTTTTTGAAGCTTGAATAATATATGTTAGTTTGATTCCGGCATTGGTGTTGCAGTGATTATTTTTCTCATGTGTCCGAACATTCATATATGTTTTTCCTCTCTTGGATAGTGTAAGATGTAGCTGGCGCTTTAGTTTATGTTTTTAATGAATTTACTTCATTGTGCTTATTAACATTTCATTGTAATCATTAAAAATTAAGCTTGAAGCACAAATTCTTAATTGCCTATGCCAAAACTTTGTCTCCTTCATTTTGTGCTTTACATCTTCACCCTGCAACTCGCATAGTCTCTGGCCATTCCGTTTTAAAAGGCTAGGGTTTCAAAACTATAACTTTTGGTTACAAGCCTTCATGGCATGTACTTTCGGCCATTAATTTCAATCTTTTTATCCAATCTCAAAATGTCTCACGCATTGGTTCCCCCACAGTCAGGGATTGTCTCGTAAGGTACAATATGTTCCATGAGACCCCACATTCATGCTTGGAATATGACACTGGGGTGATTGGCTGAAAGAGAGATTTGGCTCAACCTAATCTATGGTTAGGTGGCACATGGAAGTCCCTGACTTGGTTGACTTTTGCACATGTTAATCAGAGCTCTTTTCCTCTTGTATTTCATGAGTATTTATACTTGCTATTGTGTGGCTTTGATAGTTGTTCTATCATTGTTATTATTCTAGTTATAAGCATGGTTTCATGACCGATCCTAGTTATGGCTCTTAACATGTTTTGATTGGTAAATGAATGGTTATTGAATGCATGACCTAATAGATGTTATTGTAACTATTGTGAGAGGCATTAGACCTTTTTGATAATTCCCAGATAAGTATCATACCATTGTGTTCAGATATGCATTTATGACTTGTAGATTACATGTTCATAATGTGTTTGACAAAATGGCTGTCATGGTTAGGCCTGGTTAGGTCAAGTTCTTGACTAAGTTTTACATTGATGCCTTTGTCCTTGTGTCTTTCATAATTTTGGAAAGTTTTATCAAGTTTTGGGCAGAGGTCTGGATCCTATCCCTAAAAAAGTGGCTTAGATTTCGGGGTCACATGCTCAGAACTGGGAAATATAGACTGCAGTCGCTGGGAGGCAGGGTTATCCATGTGACTAAAGGGTCACAATTGCTAGCTTGCCTTGTTATGCAAGTAATTGGGAGTCTAGATCACTAAAGAGGCAAGTTAACTTAGGGTTCAGGCACTTGGAGTGGTTGTTTGGCTCCTGGGGTTCTTGTAGCTCCTAAGGAAAGTTAATAAGTTTTCATCTTGTCGACTCCATTTCCTTAATGTGATCTAGGAGGTCGAGTCATGTCATAATAGCTCTTAAATCATGTTTACCCTAGCAGGCTGATGAAACTGGGTAGATATGGGAGGGATGGTTACAATTGACTAGTCATTTATTCAAGAAATTTAGCCCTAGGTGTTAGACCTAGACCAACCAAATATCTATCTAACAAGTTTGAACGTCTTATTTAGAAATTGAACAAAGGAATTGGATGAATTCCTTAATTTTGGAGGTAAGTGATCCAAAATTTGGGTTTCTCATTTGGTGGGGTTGAGGAGTCAAGTAATGGTGGACGAAGTTGACCAAAGGGCAAGTCAATAGGTGTGAATAGGGCTTATTGGGATTTACACTTTGATTTTGATGTAGGGCATAGTGTGGTTAGAGGGAAGTACAGGATGGCACAAAATCCATAAACATAAAAGATACGATTTGCACCACTTGGATTGAAGGCTAGTAGCAACATTAAAGAGTATTTGCCATAAAGGGAGACAAGAACTACAATAATGGGTGAGATTTTAGGTGATTAAAGAGTTGAGTGGTGAAAGAGTGAAGACATCTAGCTAGAGTAGGATTATATATCAACATGTCCATAAATAAAGAATTGTAAGTATGCTAATAGTAATAGTTCTCCTAAGTTTGAATGTAGCTTCCCACCTTTGGGCACATGAGTAGAAATGTAAAGTCCTCAACACATCAAAGGGTTGATTTCTTGTTGGTCCTTTACATTATTTGTGTAAGTTAATGTCATGTTGATTTGTAGGTTACTATCTAAGTTATGAACTACGTTCCTATTGTGGTCTCGTGACTAAAGAATCATCATATAATGATGTATTAGGTTACTTTAGAGATGAATGGAATGAGAGCCCCCTTCAAAAATTTAGTTGTCTTTGTATTGTCCAATGATATCTTTTATCGCTATTCATCATCCACAATGCAAGATAACAATAATATGATCTCATAGAGGTTGCTTTCTTAGGTTAGGATGATGACATTTGTCACGTCAATGCTTAATCATTGACTAGTTAATCAATTGTTTCCATTCGATGGTTAAATACATGCATACTAATTAATATAAGATCATGCATATTCATTTAGTTTAACAATCTCCTTACCTATTTTGCTAGATCCATTTCCACCATGTGATCCACTAAAGTTTTTTTTGCCTAACATACATCATATGTTGGTTAAAAGACTTTCTCCTTTCTCAAACATCCATGGAAAATTTTCAATATTTCCTTTAAGCACATGAAAGCCATCTCGAAAGAAAGATCAGATATAGAATAAGTCTTTCGGATTAATCACATTGTTAAGAAAAAAACACGACCATAAAATATGTAAATAAAGTCATTAATCCCACCTCATGATTCACATGTATATAAAAATAAAATGTGAAAAAACACTACCCTAATTTAGATCATACATTTTTTCAAACCCATACCACTATCAATAAACCCTCTCGAAATTAATATCTTATAAGAAAATCACTAATTCCACCTCACATCCCCATCCTATCAAAAATAAAATGTAAAAACACACTACCCTGGATCCCAACATTTATTTAAACCCTTACTCTTAAAAAAAAAACCAAGCCTAACCTAGATCTCAACATTTATTTAAACCCTTAATCCTCCAATACTAGTATCATTTTCTTATCAATCATAAATATTTCCCAATCTACTCACCTCAACATATTACATATATTACATAGATGATAATAGAGATCATCATGCATCCTTAAAAGCTGCATTTGTTCAACCATCCTTTCATGGAATGACTTCACTTGGTAGCAATTTCCCCACAAACAATATAAATAAAAAGTCATCACAATGTGGAACTTTAAACAAAAGAATAAAGGATCCTTTCACTCTCCTCGTTCCGTTCGGACAGTAGGGAGTCTTGAAGGTCTTCTTGTCGCAAATACAGGAATACTCTTCTGTTGATTGGCTTCAGAAAATAATGCATTCTGGCCGTTAGCGAAGACAGAAGTGCCGCTTTTACAATATATAGTCTTCGCACAAAGAAAAACACGCTCAACCAGTTTGAATATGGAAGGCCGTCATGCTTCCCTCGGTCGCAAAAAGGTATGGCGGGTAATTTACAACTTAGGCATTTTTTGTTTTGCCCTCTCCATGAATTTAAGGGCATTTGGATCTGTTCTGCATTTTAGGGCATTGATAGTAATGGATATTTTGAAATAAATTCATGTAATTCAGGTCTACGTCCCTGAGATTTTGATTCACTATTGAAATAATCTCCTAGTTATGGATATTTTGAAATAGATTCATATAATTCAGGTCTACGTCCCTGAGATTTTGATTCACTATTGAAATAATCTCCTAGTTATGGATATTTTGAAATAGATTCATATAATTCAGGTCTACGTCCCTGAGATTTTGATTCACTATTGAAATAATCTCCAATATCTCGACCTGTCTAGAAAATAAAATAATATAATAGAATTTCTAGACCACAGACCCAGGGTCAGCAAACAGCCTTCAAACGGTTAATTAAAGAAAAAATGGCTTCACGGAATAAACTAAAGTAAGTATAAATTTATTGAAATCCATGGGAGCTAAATGACTGGAGCAGGAAAATTTGAGGGGTTCATTGAATTGCGATTGAATCATCAAGTGGCTGATGCCGCTATTATTTATTTCCAATAAAGCAAGGAATTGCAAATAACAAAAACCACTTATTAACCAGAAAAACTAAAAGCTTAAGATACATCACTTTTGGTATTTATTTATTTTTTTCACTTTGTTTTTCTACTGAATTGCGTGTGTAATGTGCATAAAACCGCAGCTGGAAGAAATTCGGCAAAAGAAGGCAGCAGATAGATCTCAGAAAGCTTCTGCAGGAGTGGATCCCAGGAACTCGAACGTATCAGGTCTGTACCGTATTTCCTCTTAGTATTTCGCATCAGGGATGCACCTTCTTTTTCTGTCTTTGAAATGTTTATTTTAAACTCTAGAAGTTTTGCAATTGGACACGATATGTAAGGCACCACCATGGTCCATTTTCATGGAAGGTTCAATAATCACAAGGGCGAACCACTAATCGCAAGGACAAACGACTAATCACAAGAATTTTCCTTTGGCTAAGTTGGCATGGCAAGCGGGCACTATTCCATCGTAATCGCCCAAGGCTTAAACTTGGCCCCAACCGTTTATCTATGCCTTTAGGAGAGTTGAACCTTCGTAGGTGGCTTCACGCACCGCGGTCTTCCCCATTGAACGACGATCCAATTGGTAGATCTGTACAATATTGCTTATGGTGAGCTTTTGACTATGGCATTGGGGTCTGTGATGTGCTTGTTAATTGAATGTCTCCACACGATTCTAAATGTGGGCACTTATCTGAAGTTAGCACCTATTAACTATCAAATCAAAAGAAATAAACCTACTTTGTTTCTTTAGACTATTCTCAAGCCCGCTCGATGGTGTTTTGGTCTTTACGTCACCCCTAACTTGAACTTAGGCCTACATTGGCTCCATCTTTGGGTTGATATTGTAGACATCTCCAAACCTTTAACAATCATCTTCTCTGATGTATGCATGTGTTTATCTATCCTGCCCCCTCAATCCAAATACTACCTGCATCGACTTAACTTTGCACTGATTTTGATGTCTGAACTTGTTTCTACATTTGGCCTCTTTCAGGTTGACATTATTCTCTGAAACTCCTTGCCTCTTTTGGAAGAATATCCCTCAGATTATGTAGTCTCTTTCTTAGGCATGTGTGATGATGTTTTTTTTCCTCCATGTTAGTCCTATTCTGAACTGAAGCTTGTGTCGGCCGTTTGTCTACATCGTCGCGAGCCTAAACCAAATACTTATTTGTGTTGGCTTGAAGTTTGAACATGCGTTGGTGGTTGAACCTGTATCCACATCAAGCCTTTCCTTTGCTCAATGCCTTGTTTGTGCTTGCGTCGTCTCTCTACCGATGCCAGTCCTTTCTTAGGTTCTCTTTCTTGTTGGGATCCCTCCCTGGGCCCTGTTGTTTGACGTATTTGAAAACACAATATTATGTTAAGGCTTGTATTGGAATTTCTGTATTTATGACTTCTTTTGCAAATTCAAAAATTCTACCTCATATTGGATGTTTCCCAGATCTTGCCCTAATGAACTTTAGCCTGAGGGCTAATCTGATATATTAATTTATAGCAGCAAATGACAGACAATATTTCATCTCACTTCAACCCAACACACTAGGCCCAAGAGAAAATATACTAAACATATGGCAAGAAGTTTCAGGCCTCAGCCCCTAGGGCACACTTTTTCAAGCATAAATCAGATCTGAAATCACTTTAATTCCTGCTTCAAAATGTTTGTTGAATCACTCAACAATTTCAACCCTTAAATATGTTAAATCAGCCGCAGCGTGAACATTAAGTGTTGGGAACTAGCCAATCAAGAAGATGATGAAAATTGGAAATCAAATCAGCAGTTACAAGTACTAGATGGCTGGAAGCTTAATATATATGTGTAAGAATGAAGTCCATGTACATACCACAACTTGTTTTTCTTTTCGAACTAGGCCGAGCCTAGGTCACGACAAGCCCCAGTGTTGGATGGAAAAACGATCTGCCTATCAAT
The DNA here is from genome assembly GCA_000404065.3 of Pinus taeda. NCBI lineage: Eukaryota > Viridiplantae > Streptophyta > Pinopsida > Pinales > Pinaceae > Pinus > Pinus taeda. The sequence goes on from APFE030416721.1 coordinate 253,033, forward strand.
GGGATGCTATCACCAGGATCGTGCAAAGCTCAGTTGAGCTTGGATGCCCCTTGGGATAATTTAATTCCCCTCAAAGGTGGTTCCCATCCTCAACCCCTCCCCATGAGATTTGAACCTCTGACCTGGTAGGGACCAAACCCCATAGGTTTAGTCCCCACCAGGTTAGAGTACAAAAGTTACACAACTTTATCACAAAGGTGGTACATTCTTTCAAGCTTATCAAAACCCTAGCTCGGGAAACCATGAAAACCCCAGCTAGGGAAACAATGAAAACCCTAGCCATCACCAATGATCTCCAACGAGCAAGTATCTCCTTGGCTTCAATAACAAGCTTGTATCACACAAACTCTCCAAGCTAGCATGGTTGTCTTAGGGTTTGCAAACACTAGTCATATTGCACCACTATCCATGTCTTTTAGCAAGATGGAAACCTTAGTTCTACAATGAAAGCCTTAGGAACCATCATCATCTTCAACCTCATGTTCTTGTTTAAGGTTTACGTGTATAGCACAAACCCTAGTCATTGCAAGAGAAAACCCTAGCATCACATAAGAATAATCTCACCAAGAGAATCAAAGTTGCCTTTCTCTCCCCTTATATTCTCCTAGAGTTTCCTCATGAACCTTAGAGTTTAACTCCTAGGGTTTTCTCGTGAACCTTAACATTATCAAGACCATACTTTTAAAAATTGGTTGGTTTGAACTAGAAATTGGTCAAATCGGTCGGTTAGATTGGCCTAGGTAACAATCTGGTAGAAAAACCTAGTTGGAGGGCTGGTTTGTACCGGTCAGATACCAAACTAGATGATTTCATGCCTAACTGATACAGATAGGCCCTAAATGAATAGTTACAACCCTAATTGGCTCGGTTAGATGTCACATGCGTGGGGGAGGTTGGGACCCCTAATGGCCGTCTTTTAGGTGGTTTTGGAGGAAATCAGGGGTTCTTTTCCTCCCAAAACAACCCCTCGGCCATAAAGCCAACCCTTCCCCTCCTAAACCCTTAACCTAAACAAAAAACCTAACTCAACCCTAGCAATGCTGACAATCAATGGTAATGTTAAATTCTTAAATTAAAAATGACATTCCCTTTATCTTTCATTTTCATCCTTTTACTTAAAATTTTAAGAGAAACTAGAACTTTAGATCTCACTCAAAATCCAACAAACTTAACAGTTTTTAGGATTTCAAGATTTGGGGGATTGCACTATTTCATTTTGATTTTGTCATGTGTGAGGGTACGAGATTGATATTTGATCAAGAGCATGAAGCCCTTAATGTACCTTATGTTGATTTTTCTTATGTTCTTAAACTGATAATTATTTCTTAATTTAATGTTTCATTCAATCAATTTCATCATAAAGTAATTACGCAAAAGATCTTCAACAATAGACATTAGGATCATAAAGAGACAACCAAATCAAGAACACAAGCATTTACCCTGGGAAAACCCACATGGGGGAAAACCCAACATCCTTTTCCTTAGAGAAATTCTTCAGTTCAACAAGAGACACACTTAGATCATCTAGTCAACCATAAGGTCAAACTGACCAACAAAGAGACTTGGTCAAACTTGGTCTAGCTCCTTCCTAGTAAATTCATAAGCCTACCCATTTAGAAATTTGGTCCTGCAACATGCCTCTAAATTGCGGCCTTCATCATCTTAAAAATTGATCATTAGATTCGTCCTTGAGATAGATAGAACTCTACCTCAGATTAACTTCTTTTCTCCCTCAGATCAACTTCTTCTTTGCCTTAGTGAAGTACTAGTTCCTCGAACAGAAAGATCCAAATCGTCGTGTTTAGGAAGAGGTCGAGTGCCTTATAAATATCCTTCTTGTTGACCGAATGGGTACCATCTTTTCTGGGTCAACTTGATTAGGAGGAGGGCCGACATGGCTATTTTGGAGCCAAAAATTTACTTTCAAAAAATTCAAATTTTCTCTTTGATAGAACCGACATGAAGAACCTATCATCCATTTTCTCTTTTGACAAGGCCATGAAGAACATGCCTTAATTATTATTTCAAAGACATCAATAGTTAAAACATTAATTATGATGACTGACCATAGCTAGAAAATTCAACACCTTGATGTTGGTGGTATTGATTGTTGAACTCTGTTGATGTTGGTGGTATTAATTGTTGAACTCCTCTAATGTGGCCTTAACAAAATGTGCCCTTCACTCAAAGCAAAGTAATTGGTTAGGCATGCTAAGCTTTTTCTACAATATTATAAGGTTGAGGAGATGAACCCTTCACTCAAACCAAAATCATTGGTTAGACATGTTAAGCTTTTTCAGTTTCTACCATATTATAAGGTGGAGGAATCCAAATCTAAAGACTTTGAGCTAGATGATGTTTCTGTAGCTCTTGTTGATGATCACATTTCTAGTAGTGGTGAATCAGTGATGATTTTGACGAGTGATCATGTTGATTAGTGATTTGTAGTAGGCGAGTGGCTCAATAACTTGTAGCATTGTTTTTGGATTCTAGAGGCCACTTAGAGCCTCATTGATTATGTATTTTGTTGTTGATATGTATTGCAATATTGTGAAAGTTTGCCGTTACACCAAAACCCGCAGGTGTTGGTAAACGTTACAAACAAGTAACTAGGATCCCCAGGGTGGAAATTACGGATTCTATAGAGGTGCAATGATATTTCCAACACCCCCACTCAAACGCAACTCGGGGGAATCGAACCTGGGTCCAAGCTCTGATACCATGTGAAAGTTTGCCGTTACACCAAAACTCGCAGGTGTTGGTAAACGCTACAAACAAGTAACTAGGATCCCAGGGTGGAAATTACAGATTCTATAGAGGTGCAATGATTTTTCCAACAAATATGTGCCATTTTGATATATTCACCCTTACATGGTATATATATGAGCAAACTTTGCATATTTTGTCTTTAATGGTTTGGAATCTTAAAAATAAAATTTTCACTAAAAATTAATTATTTCATGTATTATTTTCAAATTTAGTTCATTGAATCTAGTTCGTTTTTGGTTCCGATTCGAATCTCGGTTAGATAGGTGGTTGGTTCGAAACCTAGTTCTAGTTTTTAAAACTAGGATCACAACAAGTACAATGTTATTGAATGAATACAAGATCTCTCTCCTTTGTTATATATACAAGTAAGTGAGGGGGGCTAACATAAAATAAGGACATGTGTCCATACAAGTAACCAACAAGGTAACCCCACATGGAGTGCTCTAGAGTCTACAATACATGGATGCACGTGTCAAACTAAGGTTTAAACTTTATAACTTCTAAATTGAAATGCTCGTCGAATCATGATCTTGGGTTCAACGCTCGTCCTTTGAGATGGTGTTTTCTTCAAAAGATGTTGGTCCAATGTTGCCTTTCCAAACTGGTTTGCTATCCCAATGTCCTCATGCAAGGTGCTACTTCTCTATGTGCCACATACCCTCACATGTGCCTAATACTACTCATGTTTACCAGTGTGGCTTCTCTTCAAAATACGTGTTCGAGTCCATTACAACCTATAAGAAACATGCTATTTAACCCATGCATCCATAAATCAAGTGTCCAACCCCTAAGGTATATATTCATGGTCCCAAGCCCCAAGGGCCTAAGTATTCTCCTACAAGTGTCCAATGCTCCTTCTCTTGGGTAGGCAGTCCCTTGGTTGAGTAATCGATTCTTCCATATTGTTCACCTAGTGGGTTATGTTGATTTTTAATGTACCTTGGGCAAGTGGTTTCCCATGGGTTAGTCTCTACCTAGGGAAAAGTGTCCAAAATAATTCTTTTCCAAAGTGTGACTTTATAAAGTGAAAGTGACTTTATAAGTGGTAAAGTCAATGTTAAATTATTGAGTGCAAAGTGACTTTAGACATAAAGTACAATGTGGGTACTTTATTTAATGGGTGAGTTAAAAAATAGAAAGTGAGAATTAAATGCACATTTATTCTCATCCCTTAATTTATATGAATGATGAATCTGAGCCATTAGATCGTAGGGTTGCCCAAAAGTCATTTAGGGAAACAAAAGGGGGAAAAGAAAAAAGAAACTACATTCATTCTTCATGAGTAGATTGGAGAGAGGAGGTTGAGAGCTGGAGAAAAGTTTTGAAGGAGAAATTTGTTGCAGCAAGCTGTAGGAGTGTTTTCTGGGCAAAGTTGGGCACAAAAATCAAGGCATAGAAGACAACAAAGGTACAGTGCGAACAACATTGAACGTTGTGAGTTGCACGCCGTTTGAGAGAAGTTTTGAATTTTTTTTGTTTGAAAAAACCCGTATGGTCTGTACAGCGGTGCGGAAATTCGTACAGTCAGTACATAATCCATATAGTACAGTCCATACAGTCGTATCCGTACAATACATATTTTCAGCTTCAAGTGGGCACACAAATCGAGGCAAAGTGGCCACAATTTCCAAGGAGTTTTGGGTTGAAGAGATAAGTTGTATTTTGCTGTTCTATTTTGTCTGCAAATGTATTTTTCCTGAAGTTGAAAGATAAATAAATTTGAAGAGCTCTCTAACAGGTTTTCCTCGGAGAAGGTTCAAGGGGTTTTGCCTGTGTCTAAGTTGACCAAAAATCTATGTGTATTTTTATGTGTGTTGCTGGTCTGTTTATGTCCATATTTATTTTCAGCATGTGTTGACAGTCCCATGTGTTTTAATCTGAAAATTCCATTCCAAAATTCTATATGGTGAATGTATGTTTATGGGAAAGGGCATTTAACTGAATGGGGGTGATAAGGTGAAATTAAAACCGGGTTGGGATTGCATGAAACATTTTAGTCATCAAATTTTAATAGGTTAATCAATATGTCAATGGCCTTAATGCTCATCGTCTACCCACCTTATACTCGCAGGCACTAGATGCACTCACTTAGGATCCCACTGGGGCAGTTTTGAGTTAGTTTCCATCGACTTCGGGTGGAGAAAGATCACCATATAGCACGATTAGATAGGGTATCTGGGTATTGAAGTAACCCAACACCAAAAGTTTATATTCCTCTCTCAAAAGAAGTACATTGGAGATTTGTTGAACAAATTTGGCTTGGTTGAGTGCAATCCTTTGACCACTCCAATGGAACAAAATTTAAAGCTCACATCCAAAGAAGGAAATAAATTTGAGGATGCAACAAGTACAAACAACTCGTAGGAAGTTTCAACTACCTGACTAATACTAGATTAGACATTTCATTTGCTGTTGGAATCCTTTCTAGGTTTATGCAAAAACCTTGTGAGGGACATTGGTCTACTACAAAAAAAAGTTCTAAGGTACTTGAAGGGAACTCAAGACTTTGGATTAATGCATACACAGGTGGATGACTTCAACTTGATTGGATACTCTGATTTAGATTTTGATGGAGATAAAGAAACTAGAGTATCTACTTTAGGTTATGTTATGAGTCTTGGATCAGGAGCTATCTCTTGGAGGTCACGCAAATAGTCAATTTCAATAGATTCCACAACAAAGGCAGAATATATGGTAGCTGTAGAAGCAACGAAGGAAATTGTGTGGCTCAGGAACATTCTTGAAGATTTGCAGGAGAAACAAGTGCATTCTACTCCTCTTTTGACTGATAATACTTCTGTAATAAAATTGGCCAAGAATCCAAAGTTCCATTATTGAACCAAACATATCAATACAAAGTATCATTTGATTTGACATCATGTTGAGGCCAAGACTATTCACCTACGCCATTGTTCCACAAATGAGCAGATTGTAGACATCTTCACCAAAGCTCTTGGAAGAGAAAAGTTTGAAAGATTTAGAATGATGTTTGGACTTACCAACATCCCTTCAGATTGTGGGTGGGGGGGGATGTTGATACCTAATCTTTAGGGATTAGGAAACTATTGTAAATATTGTAAATATGAAAATGAGAAGATGAAGAGACATTGGAATATGAATTCCAATAGTCTGCCTCTCCTTGTATATATTAATGATTTTCCTAATAGAATCTATCATTCATGGAGTTACCAATGCTTGGCCTGACAAATGCAATCATTTGAGAGGATATCTACAAGCAATATGTAAATGTCACTTTGATAAACCCTTCGGGTGGGTTACGTCTGAAGATGGCCTTCTATGTTGAACACTTCATAATGATGAGGGATGGACTCATTGTTTGGCCCCATTACATGCTTCACCATTGAATGCGTGCTCTTTGGATCCCCCTTGGGGAAGTTCAGACTCCAAAGTTGGCTATCATAGAGTGTGGATTGAGATGGACTCCCAAATTGATCAATTAGATAGGCTTTGTCAGCTCTGCCATCTTCGAAAGATTGAGATGGAGAAGCACTTCACCTTTCCTTGCCCCATTTATTATAAGGTCTGTGGGAGATTCCATTGCTTGTTCAAGGGGATTTAGACTCTATCAAGTTTCTTTTGGTACTCAGACTAGAGATGTCTAGCTCTTCACATGTAGGACACCCTCAAACTTTGTGCCCACGTTCTCCAACCTCCTCTTAGACTTGTTCTCTTTCAACGGATTACTTTCTTCTTTTCGGTGCTCCATCAATGAGGGGCACCAAGAGACCTATTGATCGCAACATTGCCTCTGACTCCAGATTAGTGCATGGGGAGCATCCCCCCTCCCTAGAGATCTTAGAGCCATTGCTAGATTAGATGTCTTACCAACAGGTTGACGAGGTCACATAGACATCAACGACGAGTGAATTCTTCTAGGCAATAGTGCAATAGAGGGTCTAGATCCACCCCAACTCTTCCTTGGGGCACTATTCTATCTTTAGTTTCCTCCATTCGGCCTCAGATGTTTGGATAGATCAATCTAGTGGAACATGACCTAGTCCCTAGATCCCTTCCCTCTGTACATCTCCCTCCCATTGTGGCTGCTCGCACTTGGAGTCATGGGTCTTCCATGTTTTAGCATATTGACCTCATGTTTTCCTTCTCGTTCTTTGTACTCCTGCTTTTCCTCTACATCATTGTACTCAGCAGTCCCATTGACGTATTTTCTAGTCATTTTGGGACATTAATATAATTATCTTATCTTATCTAGGGTTGCACTTGTATTTTAGGGCTTTTCCCCTTAAAGTGGAGGTCTGGTAGTTAAGAGATCCATTGTCCCATTGTTGATTTAAAGCTAATAAAATGATTTTTACATGGATATAAGATACCACCCCAGCCACAAGCACCTAAGGTATTTTGGTAAGCTCCATTGAAGAATACCTAGGGTTTGGAGAAATCAATATGAGGCCCTTGTTTCTCTTGGATTGTGTTCAGTGGAACATAAATAAAACCCAAATACCATTATAAGCATACCTGATATGGAAGCAGAACTGAATGAGAATGATTTCTTTATTTTGGAAAGTCATATCATTTCTAGCTAGAGATAATGTCCAGGACATTGTGCAGGGTAATGCTTTATGCTCTTTTACCTTTTTATTTTCACACCAGATCTTGAAACAGTCTAAGGTAGATTCTCCTTCCTATCAGCCATCTTTGTTGGCTAGATTGAAATCTTCTTTCCAAACTTGTTTTGAAAATGGGCAATGAACTAATAAATTATCAATGGATTCTTCATTGCTTTTGGATTCAATGTATCTATTTGGCCCCTCCCAAGATCTTATTGGATAATATGTGACTGTTACGCTTTTTTCTTGTTCTGTTCAGCAGGGCTCCAGAAAACTAGCAGCGGGGTTGAGGAAACTGAACATTGGATCAGCAATCAATCCACTGAGGCAGGTTTTTCTGATTTACTTGGTAAATCTTGGTTGAGTTCCAATTTTATTAATTATATCCACATGTCCTAACTTGTGATCATTTGCAACCAAATCTGATAATTATGTTTTTTATTTGCGATCATTTTCAACCAAGTATGATATTAATAATTTTTATTTGTGATAATTTTGAACCAAATCTGAATGTTGACAATGATGTAAACAGTGAATGGTAATTATTTGTATATTTCATGCCTGTTAGAGTTGGCATTAATATTGACCTCTTTCTGCCATGCATATTGGCTATGGGTTGATTTCAATGGACAGAAAGAATTTCAAGCTTTATTAGCATATACAAGGCAATTAGAAGCTGATTTTAGAGAGCAACAACAGCAAAATAAAAGCTTTGCCTCAAAGGTATTGCCTTTCTATTCCATTTGCAGTAGTTCTATTGATTCTATGTTTAATTGTATGCACTTACACTTATTTTAAGTATGCATTGATGCTACTTGTCTTGGTTTGATGCTGACAGCCTTAGTCAGCACATTTGACATTTTCTCCCAGAAAATTTGAAATTCATTGAATCTTGAGCACTTACCATTTGACTTTAAATTAGTTAGGTATGATGCTTTTGTTTCTCTTGCTTTGTCAAACCCATTCAATTATATGGCAGCTGGAGACGCTAGAAACAGAGCGAGATGCATTTGAGAAACAGTTGAAGAACATGGCAAGTGATAAGTTTTAGTTTGTTAACATTCACAAGAAAATTTACTTTGTCACATTACAAATCCTTTTGTTGTAAAAAATAAATAATCTACGAAACAGAGGTTTAATTATTTTGTCTTGCTTTTCCAGGAAGAGATTGAGTTGCCATCATTAAAAAAAGCTCTACAGGATGCCTCTCGGGAGAAGGATGCTGCGATTATAACAAGGGTAGAAATTATACTCACCATACCAGTGTTCAACCTCACTACATTGGTGCTTTTGTTATTAATATTATAATAATGTGGTGATTGCCTGTTCTGTTTATGAACTTCATAAGTAGGAGGATCTATCAGCACAGCTTCGAGCAGTAAAAAGGCGCCTGAAGGAAGTGGAGGAAGAGCAATATAAGGTCAAACCTTGCCCTTTTTTTTGTGTTTGGGGTTCACCGATTCACTTATTTCATTTGAAGAAAAATCAATTTCGTCTTTTCAACAGGCTGAAGAAGATGCAGCTACTTTGAGAGCAGAACTAAATATGCTACAACGACAAGAAGAGCAACATCAGAGTAGTGGCATCCCATCATCTTCTGTTACCATGGAACACTTGAGAGCAATGGAACAGGAAATGGTCAAAATTAAGGTTGAATTGCAGGTAAAATACACAACATTTTGTACAACTTAATATAAGCATTGAACATATAATGTTGAAAATTTTTGCTTAGTTTGCCGTGTGAGCTTGCATCATAGGAAGCAATACGACAGAGGCAAGTGGAGCAACAAAAACTAGCTGCGGAGAAAGAACATACGGCTCTGCTTATGATAGAGAAGCAGCAACTTGAAGAGAAACTGCTTGCGGCCACTGTGAAAATTTCAGGTAAATCAATGTCTCACGCTATCTAATTTTGTTCCTTCAACATTCTATTCAGAAGATGATTCTATAAAAGTATTTTGTCTGTACATGTTGCTTGTATGATGATGATGATGGTTACCATCCCGAAAGACCATTGGACAGATAAAATCAGATAGACTAGATATTCTTCAAAATATCATTTCTATAATTGGGCATAATGGAAATATGCTAGTACGAAGCTAGGAGGTCCTAAAGAGTAATAGAGTTATGAAATCGGGTAAAGTTACATCTCATATTATTGAGGGTAGAGCAAGTTAGGGGGAGATGCTACTCATCCTCAACTTCCTTTTTATTAGGAAGTTTGTAAATTTGCTCACTTGAGGTGTTTTTGAGTTAGTCCAATGAGCAGTGTGTAATTTGAGGGTTTATACTGTTGAGAAATCTAGGACATCATTAGTTAGGTGATTTCTCTTTGTTAGTAACTGCTTGTGAGTGCTTCTTACAACTTTAGATTAGGATCTTCTTCATTATGTTATTAATGTTCTTCTTCATCAAACAACTACCAATGCATGAACATAAATAGACAAGAGACACAGAATGTAGGCTATCAGCCAGGGCCAAAACCTCTGACTCTTTGAGAGGAAAACCCACAAAATTTTTTCTTATAGAGATTCCAATTGACGAATACCAAGACCAAGACCCTTGACCTATTTGCCACTCCAAGACCAAGACACATGTTTTCTGGACAGTCAACCTTCTTCTTGACTCTTCTTCCATTTTGACCTTGTTAAAATTGGCAACTAGGACCAAACTCTATGTTGGTCATCTTATTTATGGCAGCTGATATTTTTCTTCGATTCCTCTCTCCGAGAGGTGTAGGATTGATCTAAAGATCATCCGATTCCAACATGTATTTATGGAGATATGAATTTATTTGTATTATTTGACAAATTGTCAAGGTCGGCCAGCAAGCAAATTACCCCCAGCTCAACCTTAATGTTGCATTATAAATAGAGATGATCTCAAGTCATTTTAGACACACATCTCTCATGATCTCTCTCCACTCGCTTGGGTTTGGTGGCAAAAGAGGTCAAGTGGGAGACCTAGCCGCAGTCCTAGAGAAGGAGATCTAGCCCTAGCCGGAGATCTAAAAGAAGCCATAGCCACAGCAAAATCTAGCCTAGCTGCAGTCAAAGGGAAGGCTCCAATATGTTGTCAAGAGGAGCTCTAACCTGCAGTTAAGGGAGGCCCTAATTCCACAGCAAGGAGAACCTAATACGCAGTTGAAGGAGAGCCCTAGCAGCTGTTAATAAAGCCTAGCTCTGGCCGCAGTCAAGGGAGACATCTAGCCGCAGTCTTGAAGAAGATCTGGCCACAGTCAAGGAGGCCTAATATGCAGCAAAAGGGAAGGCCTAATCCACAACAAAGGAAGGCTCCTATTCATAGCACGAGGGAGGCCCTAACTGCAGCAAGAAGGAGTATTCAGTGTAGGAGAAATAAGGCTGTTCTGAAGCCATTTCAGGAAGACCGTGAGGCTATGTAGGAGGGCCGAGTTAGGGGAGTTTAGGATCAGATCTGTCGGGGTATCATTGGAGGGACAAGGATAAGGTTTATGCTGCCTGGAAGCTACAGGAAGACTGTGTGTTAAGCTGCAGGCCATAATACCACAGTCAAGTATTGTGTAGGTGTGTTTGAGGGCTTACATATGCTCAGATCAATAACATAACCAAATAGCTGTCCTGTGAGGCAATACCGCAAAGATTAAAGGCTGTTTTGATGACTGTTGGAGGACTGTTCCAGCAGTGTTTGATATCCTAACTAGTCATCATGATGATAGCAGCGAAACTATTGTTGACTGTGTAGTGGATCTAAGGCTACAGGACAGCTAACCACTGTACTAACATGTTGCATCAGTAATTATGTTGAAGGCTTCAAGATTTAAGATCTCCTAAAAGGGTATGCTTCAGCACTCTTAGTGATTGGTTGAAGACTGTCACGAGAATTCAGGGCTGCATCTTTGATCAGTCATCATTAGCAGAATGATGGACTTCTACTGCTGTCATAAATATGAGTTTTGTATATTTGTGCTATCTCTCTCTCTGCAGAACTATTGAAGAATATAAGAAGATTTGATCAAGGGTTTCCCCGCATTGGGGTTTGTCCCTGACTGGTGCCACATCTTGTGTCCTTTTGTCCTGGCTTGTCTTCTACTGTTTATGTTTATGTTCTATCTGCATTTTACTATCATGTTAATGTGATTGCTAAACTAAACATTGATATTGGGCTAACAAGAAAATTGAAGTAAATTGCTCTTAAGCATAGAACATGCCTAAAATTAACATGGTATTAGAGGTGAGCTAAGTCACCGGATTCGTCCTAAACCCCCTGCGAATCCCGAATCCGGCGAATCCGACATGATTCGGTCCGGATTCGTGTCCAAATCACAGGACATGTCGTGTCCGTTTCGGACACGTCGTGTCCGAGGGCGTGTCGCGATTTTAGGACACGTGTCCGGTTTCCAGGACTCGCTAAGCTCAGCGCGGGTATGAAAAGGGCATGTTTGCTCATTAATATTTTCATTTGGTAAGTGATTTGTGTTGTTGGCAAGTGATTTGTGCTGTTGCAGCAAGGAGTAGAGCATTTTGGCAGCTTCATGATCAATTCTAGGCCCTAGTATTGATATGCTATTCATGGTAATATTAAATTCTTAAAGTAAAAGTGACATTCTCCTTAATCTTCATTTTCATCCTTTTACTTAAATTTTTAACATTACCATGAAATGACTTAGGATGTTTGAGAGTGGTCTCGACCTCATTGGATTTCATATGGAGAAAGTAGAATTTTAGATTTCATTCAAAATCCAACAGACTTATCAGTTTTTCAGGATTTTAGGATTGGGGAATCGCAATGTTTCCATTGAATTTTGTCATGTATTAGGGTATGGAACTCATATTTAATCAAGAGCACCAAACCACGAGCTTTTGAATATGTCGCTCCCGCTCTTGTTTTCACTCCCGCTCCTCACTTTCGCTTCTGCTCCCCAAGTAACACTGTTCCTGATGATATGGGTCTGGACACCAGTGTTGAGTTGGCATTGGCCAACATGGATCTCAATTATCCAGTGCTAGAACTTGTTAGATTTGATGACTTAGAGGGGTCATCCTCCACACCAGCAGATGCAAAGGCGACTATGGATACAGGGGAGGAGGAGGATGCAGAGGAGAGCAGTGGGGACCATGATGATGAGGACATTGATGCTGATTTTGATGCTAATTGATGCCTTGAGGCTTGTATACCTGTAGTTGTTTTATATTTTCTATTTCTATTTGCCATTCGCATTGCACCAACACTACCTATGTAACACATTTTGATTTGATGACTTAATGAGAAAACTACAGTTGTCAGTGTGTTTATTTTACTATCTTATAGTTGTAAGTTGTCTTTCAGTTATGAATTATGAATCATGATTTATGTGACAAGTACCACTGACATGTATTTGAATTTTGTATGTACTATGCATGCTAATAGCTATAGATGAAGATCTATGTTTGAAATCAATAAATTTGTATCATTAATTAAAACTTGTGTAAGAAATATCTAATTTTTAAT
>APFE030416721.1:265876-285251 GCA_000404065.3 Pinus taeda
ATAGAAGGACATATCAAGAAGAAAAAGGTTCAAGCAGTGAAAGATCACATCAAGCATCAACAACAAGTTCTCCAACATTTAAAGGATAACACCACTTCAGTGCAAAATCAAACGAAACAACAGGTAGATAAACATCATAGTGAAAAATGTTTTGATGTAGGTGATTGGGTATTTTTACTGCTACATCTCAAGCAAGCTATTTATGAGAAGGAAATGTTGGCAATACTACATGAACTTAAAAAATTGCGACCTTACCGAATGGGAAGATTCTTCAAGGATGAGGATGTGGAAGCATTGTTTTGTGCTATTTCTATTATCCAACCAGATTGGATAAATGGAGCAAGAGATGAATGGAAGAAGGATGAAGAAGTATGGCCACTTATTCAAAAGTTGCAAAAGATCCCAATTCAAACAATATTGCTAGAAATTGAAGAGGAAAGAAAAATCATATTGGAACCTGGAGTAGTCATAGAAACAAGAACCCAACAGCTATGAAATCGATCAATTTCAGAGTATCTCATCAAGTGAGAAAACTTACCCATTGAAGATTCCACATGGAAGGACAAGAATTTTATACAGAAGCATCAAGAACTACTCAAGCATTGAGGGCAATGCTTTTTGAAGGAGAGGGGCATGGTAGGCCCCTATACTACTAGTGTAACCCCTTATTGTTATTAGTACAACCCACTTATTATATTGATGTACCCACGTAGTGCCCTATTGTTATTATTGTGCCCTTACATTATTATTGTTATGTCGGCTCTGATTATGTTATGACCCCTTAGACTCCTATATATAGAAAGGAGGTCTTTTCATTTGTATCATCCAAGAATTGTTCATTTATGTAATGTAAAGGAGGTTGCCCCCTCGAAGAGGATGAATTCTAAGGCATGATCTATCTTTTCTATCTTTCTTGAAGCTGGTTTCATAACAATCTTCCCGGGCTTTCATCTGAGGGATTAGCCAGTATTTTAGGAGGCTACAATTCTTGAGAGCCTGCAAAATGGCCAGATCCGCCAAAGCGACCACATCATTGGTTTCGTGCTTGATCTCCCTCCATTCCATTTTTGAGCAAGAAAAATGACTTGAAATGACTATTTTAAAGCAATTAGAATCTTTCTTGAAATTCATTTCATGTTTTTGGGCCCTAAAGCCTGTTTTAAAAATATCCCACAATGTCTACGCAACCTCCCTTTTATGGACAGGGTGCAATTGCGCAGAAATTTCCAGCAAAATTATGCACAGGCCGAGAATTTCCGTATTGAAAATTTTGTTGACCTATGCAAGCTCGAATTATTAAAAATTGCGTAGGGCCGAGGGTGCATTTTTGGACAAATATTTGTTCCAAAAAATCAAATGCAAGATTAAAATGAAAATTTAAATGGATAGAAAGCTAAGTTATGGAAAGATATTATACCTAGAGGAAACGACGCATGATTTCATCCACCAGTTGGCTCGAAATCAATCTTGGAAGTTTTACAGTAAAAGCCCCTCTCTTTGATCTGAACTGATGAAAATGAATATGGTAAAAATAAATTACTTTTTCCCTATTTTATGAGTTTTTAAGCTTAAAAATATTATTTTTTATATTTTTAATATTTTTAAGAGGGAAAACATTTGTTTTAGTAGCTATGACGGTTTATTTGGTTTGAGTGTGTAGGATCATTTACACAGTCAAGATGAATCATTTTTTACATTTCAACATAATTTAATCGCTTTTTATGCTCTTTAAAAAATTACAAAAAGAAAAAAATCATGAAGTCCTATTTTAAGCCCTTTTCAAACATTTTCAAAAAATAAAATATTACTGAGTACTTGTTTGTTTGAACTTGTAAAAGTAAATGAACAACCATCCAATCAGTATAAGTTTACCCCTTTTACGGACTCAGTCAGGACTGCTTATGAAAAAGGTATACATTGATCGAACATGGTCAATATAGTTCTCTCTTGTATTATTTTATCCTTTTTCAAACCGGAGAGTCTAAACTAATGAAAAAGAATTTGATGGAGTCTACTTATGTTTTTCTTCTAACTCTCTAAAAATGAAAAATGTCGAGCTTTACTTTCTCCAGGCTCATTAAAATTTTTCAGTTAAATGAATGAGTTTTCTTTTTATGTCTTTTCAAACTCTTAAAAGAAAATGACATCGAGTTACCCCTTTACTAGACTTGTTAAAATTAAATAGTATAGATCTCATTAACCATGATGAGACCAAACCATTCCTTCTTAGGATTCATTAAAAATACTTTGATGGAATCATTCGAAGGATGAGCTTCCAAACCAAGCATACGTTATCCTCCTCAATATTGTAAAAGATAAAGAGGTACTTGCTAGTAATGGTGGGGGAAATTGGGAAGGTGTCCATTTTACATCATTAGTTGAAAGGTAGCATGTGTCTCTTGAACACAACACTCTGTCACATTCATGTCCAGGTTGGGAAATCCAATTTTCCTTACAGTTAATAAAACCTGATTGAAAGTCTTCATGTTTTTGGGTATTATTGTTATCACCCCAAGAAACTCACCTAGGTTGTATATCAGTGATGCTCGAGAACATTACAAACTCAACAAAATGTTGGATAAATGGTGGATGAATGAAAGAAATGCTGCATACTCAAGCCAGATAACCACTCCTACTATGATTGACCCCAGACGTGGGTGAACAACCCCGGACTACAAGGATTTTAACCACCAATTACTCACATTTTAAGGAAAAGGTGATAATGGAGAAGACTAACCACACCAACAGATGCACAGGACCCTGTGATGGCTGGCTGCAACCAGTTTTAAAGGTCTGTAAATCTATTATCTGATACATAGACAGGATGACAACTCTCTAGTATTAAAACAATAGAAACCTGTAAGCAAATTCAATAAAACCTACTAGCTTCTAACACAGAGGCGGGATGACAGCCCCTCCGATGCCAAACATTCACAACAACATGAATTAATGCAAAACAAGCACAACCTGGAACATAAAATAAGTGAAAAGTGAGCAAATGACAACAGAAGAAGCTTGTATTAGTTGGAAGTGAAGACCAGACGCTACAGGTCTCACAGTATTTACGGTCTCCAGAAGTTGAAATTTACAACATACTAGCACTCATCTAACACCCATCAAACTAATTACATCATGTATTTGGGTATATATAGAACTTGTTTAAAAAAATATCTCTACTAACCTATGTGTGGAGGTGTCTTAATGGATCACCAACCGCATTTACATTTAGATATGGGCTCCCTGCCACAATCTGCACATTTTAATGAACGAAATGGCTCTATTTGTACTCTTCGAACAGGAGGAATTTTTTATGAATAAATGTCCATGAATGCCCAATGAATTCAGCTGCTCGAGGTAGTACTTCATTGTCCTTGATCATGCTACTCTTTAACTGCGGTAGCTGAGAATTTAATGCACAGGTAGCTTGATCATAACTTGTTTCTTCACGCACCCAAAAGTTGGCCAAAAAGAAACACAACAATTCACATCAAATATGGACGAAGGGCCAAGGAGGAACACTGGCTGTCGCATGAATTGGATGGACGATCAAGATATACTGGCAGAAGGTAATGAGAAGGCACAAAGGTGCAACTTGGACATGAGCCGTTAGATTAAAGAAATGGACGGCAGAGATTTGATTTGCAAGAGGTGCGATATGCGATAGCACTGAGGTTGCATCGCAACATCGCATTGGCGGAGGAGACAGGGTGAAGTCTTAACATTTGGGTGCGATTTGCGATTTGCAATTAGATTGCATCGCAATATCGCAATCGGCAGAAGACACGGGGCGTAACGGAAGCAACAAGGCACGGATGCAATTTTCAATATGCGATCTAATCACATCACAATATCGCAGTGGCAAAAACATAGGGGTGCAATGGGTTTATGTGCGATAGCGACCAAATCGCATCGCAAAGGGAAGAAAATGGAAATAGCATGGTTATGAGAATAAATGGGCATGAAAGGGAAAAGAAGAGAAGACTGTTGCGATTTTCCCTTCTGAGTATAAACACATGGCCACGCTAATGTTTGGTCCTTCCAAAAGCTGAAGTATATAGTAGAACTAACAATTATCATTGAGTCAAATGTTGCCAAATCATTATAGTGTCGTTATGTGTTCAAAAGAAGTTCAACCTTGGTTCAAATCCTTTTGCAAAATCTTTTCCTTCATTCATGTCTTCCATCTTTGAGTCAGTTCTTGAGTTATTTTCAAAACTTGATATCATGTTTCGTGTTGTAGGATTTCCTGTGACGAATCACTTACTATCGACTTTAGCTCATCATCTAGGAAGCTGATTTAGAAACCTTTAGTACCTTGAAGCTTGCATTCCTTAATGGTCGTTTTTTCACTTTCGACGATAGGTTCTTATCATTGGCCTTCGATCAAATGATTCTATGAATGTTTGACTCCAGATCACATATTCACACTTCATAGGAGGATCCTGATGCAGTAGAAAAATTTACATGGAAAAATGATTTGTTATGGTATCAAGATCACTTGTGTACAAATTCTCAACTCAAACCGAAGATCCTATAGGAATTTCAAACTTCTCCTATTGGAGGACATTCAAGGTTCTTGAAGATATACCCTAAGATCAAGATTTTTTTTTGGGAAAGGTATTAAAGAAAATGCGGAAAACATTATGGTGGAATGTGTGGTATGCCAACAAAGTAATGGAGGGACTATCAAGACCCTAGGGATCCTTCATCCATTATCCATACCAAGCTATTTTTGGGAAGAAGTTTCAATGGATTTTGTTATAGGTTTACCCAAATTTGAAGGAAAGAGTGTCATTATGGTAGTGGTAGATCAAATGACAAAGTATTCCAACATTTTCTCTCTTTCTGTTCCTTATAAAGAAATTATTGTGGAAAAAACATTCATGGAAGCAACTCAAAAGCTACATGGAATACCAAAGATTATTGTAATTGATAGAGATCCAATTTTTGCTAGAAATTTTTTGACTAAATTATTTTCTTGCTTGGGCACTAGATTGGTTTAGAACTCATCTTACCATCCTAAATTTGATGGACAAATTGATATTGTGAATAACTATTTAGAAGGATATCTATGTTTCTTTGCATATGATAAATAGACTCAATTTTTCAGTGGTTTCCCTTGGCATAATGTGTTAATTTTCTAGGGCTACATTGTTTTTTGCTTTAGATAATTGCATTCTTAACCATTATTCGATTACATATTTCATTGACCCCATAACATCATAAAATCAATATAAATTATATAGAAAGAACAATAATATCAGTAGTGCAATCAAACAAAAAAGATTGATAGAAGAAAAACATGCACAAAATAGGGACACCATGATGTAGGTCAGTGACTAGGGCAAAACCCCACAAGGGGTAAAACCCATCCAATTTCTTCTTCTATTATATACTCATCAATTTTTTAGTTGAGATACAAAGTACAATGAGAATTAGATACATCCATCATTTTAGCCCTCATAAGGCCAACTCAAGTCAGTTGACAACTTCCTCTCTAAACTAAAATGAACACTTCCAAGAGATTTGTTATCATGTCATATGTTGCCACAAATCATTATAAGAATACGTTGACACCAAAGTCGATTGTTGTGTCAATATTGCTACAACAAGATCATTGTTAAGATTACAATATCACTGTCATTACTATCTCATTGTTCCTTAGGACATTGAATCTAGGGTTACAATCATGAAAGGTGAAAGGTTACTTTGAGATATAAGGCTATAGTCATATCTCCATCCTATTATTATAATAAAAATTAATATTTAGGTCACAGCCCAATGTATAAAATGGAACTCACAATTATACATATAACTAGTGTGATGCCACTAGTGTAGGTGTTATACAATTCCTTATAGTGTATTAATACATATCAATGCAAATTCATATCTTACTGTAATGTGAATCCTAGAAATTATGCCATACTTACACAGGGATGCCATAATGTAGACCATACCATAATAAAGAGTGAATTCAGATCATTGTGATATCCATAATATAACGATGTTCACACCTTGAATCCAATATAACAATGTCTGGAACAACGACTCAAATATAACAATGCTCAGAACATAAGTGATTCCAAATACAAAGGTGTGAAACGGTGTCCAGAACAATGAATCCAATATAACGATGCTCAGAACATAAGAGATGCAAAATATAGAGGTGTTAAATGATGTCTAGAACAGTGAATCTAATATAACAATGCCCATAAAATTATATTTTATTCCTCGTGTAATGTGATGCTCAATCAAAACAATATGATGCATAGTCTAATGTGATGCTTAGTCAATACAATGTGAGCCCTAGTGTAATGTGATGCTCAATCAATATGATGCCTATATCATAACAATGATTTTGATGCTCATACAAACAATGAAATGTCTAGAGGAACCACATGATACTACATACAAGCTAGAGGAACCATGTGATAGTGCATATAAGCCAAAGATTATTAAGAAACCTCAATGATGCAGACCTCACAGATATATGTTGCAAACCTTTCTCATTCAATTATGTTTCAATGTGATTTTGTATTTATTTATTTATATTAATTAATGGAGTGTCTTGTAATCCATACTTTTGTAAGGCCAACCATTTAACTTGGAGGGTAAAATCCAAAATTTAAGTTTCCCTTTTAAATATGTTTTCCCAATTTTCCTCAATAATTTATAGTTTTTTTATTTTTATCTAATAGAGATCAACTTAGGGATTCTTTTGGGGTTCAGTATTTCCTATGGGGAAATTTGTCCCATGGCAGCCCAATTTTCAACATAATGGTGGTACAACACATCCTCCCATAATTCACAAAAGATGTCATCATTTAGGGCATTTTATGGATATCATTATTCATCCATCAGATCACCCTGTAAAGGGACTACAAAGGCTCAAGTAGTAGAGGACCACATAAAACACCAACAAGACATTCTCAAACTATTGAACGACAACATGATTATGGCACAATATACGATGAAACAACAAGCAAATCAACATCATAGTGAAATGGAATTTGATGTGTTGAATTGGTATTTGTGAGACTACAACCATATAAGCATATGTCCCTCAAGTAATAAAACAAGGACAATAAATTAGCTCCAAGGTATTATGGCCCCAGTAAGGTGTTGAAAAGGATTGAAAGTATGGCCTACAAATTGGAGCTTCCTCTGTCTTCAAGTTTACATGGAGTCTTCCATATTTATTATTTACATAAGGTAATTTGGTGATAAGTTCCTAGTTCAAACTATTCTACTAGATAATGAAGAAGATAAAATACTTTAACCAAGAAAAATTTGAAAACAAGGACAAATCAATTGACTGAGTACCTCATGAAATGGAAGAACCTACTAGTGGAAGAAGTGACATGGGAAGATGATTTTTTCATCCAAAATCACCCACAGACAGTAATTGTTGAGGACAACACTTCTTTAAAGGGGAGGGTATGTTAAGCCCTATATAACCGCCTTTTTAACCAAAAAACCCCTTCTTAAGCCCTAGATATTTGGTGACTATTTTACTGTTGTATTATTATGTAGGTTGAAGTCCTCACGGTCCCATTTTATTATAATTGTACCCTTTGTCTCCACACACACAAAGATATATATATACACACACTAGAAAGAATTAGTCTTAGGATCTTTAAATATTGTATTGCTCATTGTATTTAATATAAAAGGATGTTTACCCTTGAAAAGGGACTCTGATTATTGGTTTCTTATCATTTTTAAGGCATAAGGATCATAACATTTATTAGTTGAACTAGGTTTACTATGTTTACCTAGGTTTACTAGGTTGACCTTGGTGATCTAGTTTTATTAGGTTTACTAAATTTACTATGTTGAGTAGGTTCACTAACCTAAGTTTACTAGGTTTACTAAGATAACCTATGGCTTACTAAGCTAGCCTATGTTTACTACATTTACTAGATCCACTATAGTCAACCATTCTCAACCACAATTAACTATGTTGTACTAGGTTGATTATGTTACATGGGTTTATTAGGTTAACCTAAGTTTCTTAAGTTTAGTGGGTTTACTAGGTTTACTATGTCAACCATAGTCAACTATGGTCACCATGGTTGACTCTGGTAAACCTTTATTAACCATTGTCAACATGGGTAACCACGGTTAACCATGATGAGCTATAGTGAGTCATAATCTATTATAATCAAGTAAACCATGGTCATATGATACTCAACCACATGTTGACCATAACTATAACTCCTTAATGATAATTTGAACATATTTAGCCATACTCAACCATGGCCTTCTAATCCTCACCATATGCTTGAGTTGTCCACTAGCACAACAACATTAATAAAGTTGTTGAAATATTCCTGTCGTCCTCATTTTTAGTAATCCATATACTTATAAATAGCATTAAAAGGTGGAAAATAAGGACTCTCACTATATTTCAACCACTTTATTAATGTGATTGTAGAAGTTTAATATTAAAAAGAATCCTCCTAAACTTTTATTATTAGAAAAAAAGGAAAATGAAACATTAATCATCAATACACCATAAATGAAAAAAAAATTGAAGAAAGGAATGTATTAAAACTAAAGATTACCCCTAGTGTTCCTAATATTTCTCATAGGTATGGATTCTACAAAAGAATTCAAACTCGCATCAATATGATATATGTGCAATGGGTTATATTTATATGGAGTATGTAAATTTTTTTTAACACTAGGAAAACCTATCATAAATCAGATGTCAAACTAGTAGTGAGGACAACTATCTTTGACTCTAGAATGTGGGCTAATTCATCATTATTATTCAAGAAAAATAAGGCTACCTGTAATGACCAAGTGGTGGTCCCTAAGGGAACATTTTTCACTATTATTCAAGAAAAACAAGGCCACCTTGAATGACCAAGTAGTGATCCCTAAGGAGGCAGGTTTTGGCACTTGCCAATTCCTATAAATCTTGGGTCATTAACTTATTTCCTTAAATGAAAAAAAAACTCTCAAAACAGAAGTGTATAATTATTTTGGTGTTGCAATATATTCTTCTATTTATTTTTGCTTAATTTTATTTGAAATTTTGAAAATATTTATCAAAATTATAAATGTGAATTATGCCTTTTATAGTTTTAAAGGTTTTTCAGCCTACTGAATATATCTATGAAGAAGGAAACATCACAATCTCACCTTGGATGTTAAAAACCTAATTAGATAACCCCAGCAAAAACATTGTTCAGCACGTTAAACACTTCACAGGTTTCATCCATGAATCTAAGCATTACTAAACTCTTCGTTCAACTTTAGGATTTGCTTTGCCATCACAACGCTTAATGAACTCGAAGTAAACCTTGAAACGGCTCCTTCAGTAGCGGCACAAAGTAACGAGAGGTCACGAGCTCGATTCCTTGATGGGTTTCTTAAGCTGCCGTTTCATTTATTATTAACGTAGGTCTAGATAAGACGCTAAGTTAGGCTTGGACGCACTAGAAAGGAAGAATTAGTTTAGTTTAGTTTAACAATAGCAGCCCTTCGCCAGCAGCGGCGGCACCAATATCAGTTTCCCTAGTGAAATATTATAGGTTTTAAGTTGTCTCCCGATATGCCATTAGTCTAAAAAGATGCTCCGCAAATTGTGGTGGCTCGTCGCCAGAGCAAATTGTGGTGGCTCGTCGCCAGTCCAGGGGCTTGGGTTTACTGTTTAAAGCGATGTCCCTCAAGCTGCTCGTATACAGATTTGATTTTCGAAGACTGTGACAAAGAGAATAGCTGGAGAGATCACGCTTTAAGGAAGCCAACTGGACAGGTTATTTAATAAAACCAGTAGTGATTAAGGTTAAAAAACCACATAAATTAAAATTACAGTTCAGATAATTAAACTAATAAAAGTTACTATGAGTTTATATATAATATATAATTATAGAGATTTTCAGAATAACACTGTAATATATGTAATTTGTCTAATATTCTGGAAAGTCTCCAATTGCTCATATTTTATCTCTATAAATTTTAACTCACCACCTTTCATTTTTTAACAAATGCATTTGATGAGGCACTTCTCTCAAACAGCTCACTCATCATTCACTGAATTTGATAGTAAGTTCACTTAGTTGCAATATCAAACAGAAACTTATCACAATAAGATAATTGATTGCATTACATTTTTGCATTATATGTTTGCATTGATATATGCATTTTACAATCTACTATGAAAGTGATGTGTCATTTGGTTTGTGCTCATTGTGGAGTTAGACACATATATTTTAATGTGGAGTTAGACACATATATTTTAATTATAATAAAAATATAAAATGATTATTATTAATTTTAATTAAAAATATTATATAACATCAATAAATTCATTCTTATCATTCTTATCATGCTCATTTGGTTAGTTGTTAATATTGCAATTTCATATAAAATTGATGTGGTAAAAATTGTTTATTTTTAAGTTTTGAATTTATAAATAAAATACTTTCAATATAATTTTATATCAAATTTACATAAACCATGGTTCTAAAGTTCCACCAAAAATTCATAATGTGTTTAATCCAAAATAATTTATCGAAATCAGTATTGATCACAAAAGTCTAAAATCAAGCATAATTAAAGTAATTAAAAATTTAAAAGAAAAAACTTGTTATTTATTATTTATAATAATAGTTTGAATATCCATATTAAATAATATATTTTTATATAGATATATACACAGGGAATATTGTTAAAATGTTGAAAATGAAATATTATTAAAAATGAAATTTATTATTTATTCAACTTTTAATATAAAATATTATTAATAATATAAAATATTCAAAATACAATTTAAACAATGAAAAATTACACAATATTTAAAAATGAAATTTAGATATAAAAAATTTACACATAATCTTAATGTTAAAGCATAATTTATTTTCAAATTTTATATTTAAAAAAAATTACTATCAAAAATTTTAATCCTTATAACCCTTCATAAACATAAAGATCTGATTAAAAAATTTAATAATAAATATCTGATTAAAAAATTTAATAAATATGTCTAAAAATGTGATAAACTTATTAAATATGTCATTAAAATAAATCTATAATGACATAACAACAAACATCCTCTAACCGCTTGCAATGTAACGTGGTCGTTTAGTTAACTTATCAAAGATTTACAAAGCTCGGCAAACTTTGCACTAAATACAAAATACGTCGTTAGTCTCTATCACTGGAAAAAATAAGGAATTTGATTGGTCAAAGTTTAACGTTACCTTGCTTCATATCCACCGGTTCTGGAAGCGTTATTGAAGCTGTGTCATATATATTTGAAAAGTGTAGAGGAAATATAAGGTTGCTTAGGGTTTATATGTTTTGGCCAAGTCTGTTTCGCCCGAAGGTCACACTGAAAGTATAGTGTCTCCATTCTCATTCACTGAAATAAATTATGAAACCAAAAGGCAAGGATGATGTCTGTGACATTATTTTTCACAAGCATTTTGTTCCTCGCAGAACAGCTCTGCTTCGAGCTTTTACTCAAGGTATAAAACTCCAACAGTCTACCATTTAAATTATTTTGGATAGAAAACTATATAAGTAACTAATCATTTTACTTAAACCTAACTGCAGAGTTACAATGTCTAGTGGAGAAATGTGACCCTACAAGTAAGTCCAGTGAATTGCTGTGTTTGAATATCAAATATCCCTATGAAATTGAAGAGACCCTTTAATGGTTTTCAATGCAGGCGTCCCATACTTGTGCCTCTACGCCTACTCCGAAGGAACATGGGACCTAAAGAAACCGGAAGATCAGCTTCCCTGTAATCCGGAGCCCTACATTGGTGTGAATAAGAAAATGCTGGAAATGAGCCTAATGGAGTGGATTCGATTTGTAGCCAGGTGGTCAGATTCATGGCTGATGAGCGATGCGTTTTTTATGGAACCTCATCTCAATGCAAAGCAAAGGTTTGTTAACATTATTATTGTAGTTTGTTAACTTGGTTATTGTATAGGAAAGTCGAAATGATAGGTTAGTGTATTACTATTTATTTTTATTTTTAGTATTTTTGGTAGGATTACATTTTTATCATGTTTAATATATTTTCTTAATTAAGGTGAAGAATTGAAGGGCTGACTTAACATAGCACTCTATTATATGTTTATCCAACAACCAATAGACTATAAAAGTTATTATAGTAGTTGCCAATACATATAGAATTATTTATTTAGTGACTTTTTGACTTAGTTAGTGATAATGGTTATGAACTCTGTAGATTTTGGGAATATCTTAGAATCAGGATGTTAGAAGAAAAGTCAAATACCATTAACCTCATTACATATTATCATATTTCAAAATATTCCCAAAATTTCAAAATATTCCCAAAATCTACAATAAACATGACAAACCCTTTGTTACACAATGGATAAAAACATAAAAATGGTTCTTAAGAATGCAATATTTTATGACTATCCTGCCTATCAATCTGTTTTGTGCCCGGCATTTTTGCAGGGCTGTCCTGTTTCGGAAGATAAATAGCTTGGGGACTCTTGTGGAGGAGATCGAAAGACATTATGCCTTGGAAAAGATACCACAACACGTGGAAAACGTGTACAATATGAGGAAAGTCAAGGCTAGTGTAGCCGGCGGTCACAAGCCAATGGAAGTTGATGAAACTGCGACTTGTACTGGCGGAGGCCGAGATGCTGAGAGTGAAAAACCTAATGAAAAGTCCATGAGCCGTGCGGAAGATGATCAGATTATGGGGGAAAAAGACGAAACTCACTGCGGAAGTTGCGACAGATTATACAAGGAAGGCGAGTTTTGGATACAGTGTGACGATTGCGACATATGGTATCACGGGCGTTGTGTGCGTGTGACACAGAAGCAAAGCAAGAACATTGACCTGTACACGTGCCCACATTGTCGTCGGCAAGAGGTTGCAAAAAAGAAAGCAATAACTACGTAGAGGTATGGGTGAAAATTGGACTGCCTTAGACTTTTTCGACCTCTGAATTGAAGTCAAAAGAAGTTGGATTACAGACAATTGAGAGACTATTTGGAATCCCGTCACCTTTTTTCCATTTAACACTAACGGCGTTCAAACATCTCGAGTCCTGTTCAAAGAAAGTTAAATACATTTAGTTGGATTAATTATTAGTTGTCATTTATAAACTTAATATTCAAAATATAAATTGAAATCTGAATATTATACTTTTATTGGAGACACTATAATAATATCACATAAAGGGACCTGGTGCTAGCAGATAGAGCATCACCTGGTGCTAGCAGATAGAGCGTGATGCTGTTGAGAATGGGGATGTTTAGGTTTCTTCGTTCGCGGGGATATATAGGACGTAGGCAAGCGTGAGTGATATGCTTTGTTGTGTGTGTTAGGATAATGTTTAAAATAAAGTTATGTAAATGGTGACAAATTACTCAGCAAAATTTGTGTTATGAGTTATTATTATTCTCTAAATTATTAAGGACAACAGATTAATGAAATAATGGATAATGAAATTAGAAATATGTGGGCTATATAATAATGTATTCATTGCTCCTATGAAGATATGAGATTCCAATGAGAGTTCAGTTCATGGATTGAAAATCAAACTTCTCTTATTTTTGTTCATTAGTTTTGTTTATGTTTTCATATGCATGCTCTTGCTAGATTTAACATAGTATAAGAGCTAGGTTAAGAGAGATGATTTATATGTAAATTGTTTGTTGGAAGGAGATTTCAAAAGTTTGTGAAAGCTATTTGCAAGAGTTTTCATAATTTTGTGAAGCATGTGCAGATTCAAGTTATTGGTGGAAGTGCTCAGCAGTTCGCAGCAATGGCCAACAATATGAATATTTCTGAGCCACAAATACCAATGTTTAAAGGTGAGAACTTTGGTTTTTTGAGCATTAGAAAACATTGTTTCTCTCACAAGATTTGTGGTATTTCGTAGAGAATGGATATAAAGATGCTCACATACTTGCCCGCTGGACTCAAGAACAAAGAAACTAGCTAAAGGAAAATCGTAAGAAAGATTCAAAGGTTCTGATTCAACTAATAATGTTTCCAAAAAGGTGTGGCTTATGGATAGTGGTTGCAACAATCACATGACAGGAAACAAAGATGGCTTTGTAGAGATAGATAAATCTACAACATATGATGTACTATTGGGAGATGACAAGCGAGTTGAAGCTAAAGGTAAGGGAACAGTTGATGTGAAGACAAAACAAGGAAGACCAAAGCACATTAATGATGTTTTATATGTTCCTCATCTAGCACATAATTTGTTAAGTGTGGGGAAGCTCCTTGAAAAGGGATATTTAATTGTTTTCAAGGACAAGCAATGCATAATCTATGATAAAAATGATCACAATAAAATTATTGCTAAGACTAATATGCTGCAAAACAGAATTTTTGCTTTCAATCTCCCTTGTGAAGCAAGTACAACATTAAATGTTTTGTATGATGATAGTTCCTGGCTATGGCACGTAAGGTATGGACATTTGAATATAAAAGGCTTGAAATTGTTATATAACAAGCAAGTGGTCAAAGGGTTACCACTTATTGGTTATATTGATAGTCTCTGAAGGGTGTATTCTTGGTAAGCAACATAAGATTCATTTCTAGTAGGAAAATCATGGAGAGAAAGTAAACCATTGGAACTAGTGCGTGCAGATATATGTGGTCCTATGCAAACCTTGTCTCTCAACAAAAATAAGTATTTCATTATTTTTGTGGATGATTTTAGTAGAAGAACATGGGCATATTTCATTAAAGAAAAATATGATGCATTTGTCATATTTCAACAATTTAAAGCTCTTGTGGAAAAGCAAAATGGTTATTGTCTAAAAACATTATGCACATGTATAGGGGGAGAATTCACTTCTTAAGTTTGATTCTTATTGTAAAATTAATGGAATTCAAAGGCAATTGACAGCTAGTTATACTCCCCAACAGAATGACATTGTTGAATGTAAGAATAGAACAATCGTTGAGATGGTTAGGAGCACAATGAAAGGTAAAAACCTTCCAAACATTTTTTGGGTTGAGGCTTGGGCTAAGGCTGTAGCGACATCTATTTATTTGTTTAATAGATGCCCAACAAGAAGTATGCAAAATATTACCCCTTATGAAGCATGGTGTGGAAGAAAACCCAATATTTCTCATTTAAGACTCTTTGGTTACATTGCCTATGCTCATGTTTCTACTGAAAAGAGAAGAAAACTCAATGATAAAAGTGTGAAATGCATTTTTATTGGATATTGTGAAGAAACCAAAGGTTCTAGATTTTACAATCCAGAAACTGAAAAATTAATGATTAGTCGTGATGTGTTATTTGATGAGAAAGAAGAATGGCAGTGGAATCATGATATGCAACAAAAAACTCCAAGTATTGTTGTACAAGAAGATGAATCTTTTGTTTCTGCAAATCCATCCAATATTCAAAATACTTCAGAGGCCACATCCACTCCATCATCTTCTGCTGCTTCAAGTCTTGTTTCAAGTCCAAGTCCTCCTCCAAAAAGGACAAAATCTTTAAATGAAATTTATGGTTATACTAATTTTGCGTTGATGTCTCAGATTGAAGCAAAACCAAGATATTTTGAAGATGCAGTAAAAGAGTTAGTTTGGTGCAAAGCAATGGATGAAGAGATGGCAGCAATTAAAAAGAATGCAACATGGGGCCTTGTGGATCCTCCTACTGAAAGAAAAAGTCATTGGGATGAAATGGTTGTATCAAACCAAGTATGCAGCTGATGGATCAATACAAACGCACAAAGCAAGGTTAGTAGCAAAGGGATATGCTCAACAACTAAGTATTGACTACAATGAAACAAATGCTCCTATTACAAGATTTGATACAATCAGAACTGTTTTTGCATTGGCATCACAATATAAATGGTTAGTTTATCAATTTGATGTTAAATCATCCTTTCTAAATGGTGAATTTAAAGAAGATGTATATGTTCACCGACCCAAAGGATATGAAGAAGCAGAAAATGAAAAAAAGTCTACAAACTTAAAAAGGCTCTTTATGGGCTTAAACAAACTTTCAGAGCATGGTATAGTAGAATTGACACTTATTTTTGAAAAATGGGTTTAATAGAAGTGTAAATGAACACATATTATATATCAAGTCAAATGGTAATGATATAATAATTGTGTGCTTATATGTATATGTCTTGATATACACATCTTCAAGTGATTTGTTAGTGGAAGAGTTCAAGGAGGCTATGATGAATGAATTTGAAATGATTGATTTGGGTTTGTTACATTATTTTCTTGGCATAGAAGTGACATATGAATGATGGAATTTTTATTTCACAAGAAAAATATGTTTCAAATCTCCATAAAAAATGGAAAATGGGAAATTATAAACCCATGAGCACACCCATGAATACAAATGTAATTTTTTTTGTAGAAGATGGAGCTGAAAAGGTAGATGCTCAATCCTATAGGAGTCTGGTAGGAAGTCTTTTGTATCTTACTACCACTAGACCTGATATTGTGCATGCAGTAAGCTTGATTTCTAGATTCATGCAAAGTCCAAGTAAGATTCATTTTGGAGCAGGAAAAAGAATTTTGAGGTATGTCTGTGGAACAAAAAATTATGGAATTTGGTATACTTCATCAAATAATTTTGGGCTGGTTGGTTATATAGATAGTGACTGGGTTGGATCTTTTGATGATAGAAAAAGAACTTCAAGTTATGTATTCAACCTTGGATCAGGCGCAACATTATGGTGTTTAAAGAAGCAACCAATTATTTCATTGTTTTCTACAGAGGCAAAGTATATTGCAGTAGCAACAACAACATGTAAAGCAATTTGGTTGAAGAAAGTATTGTTAGATCTAAAACAAGAACGAAAATATGCCACAACTATTTATTGTGATAACTTGTCTACCATTGTCATAACTAAAAATCCAAAGGTTTCATAACCACACCAAACACATTGATATCAAATATCATTTCATAAGAAACTATGTGGCAAAAGGAGAAATTCAGATAAAGTTTTGTACAACAAATGAACATCTTGTAGATATATTTACCAAAGCATTACCTAAGGGAAGTTCGAATACTTAAGGGATATGCTTGGAACCACCTCATTAAGCATTAATGGGGGAGTGTTGAGGATAACGCTTAAAATAAAGCTATGTAATTGCTGAGAAATTAGCCAGCAAATTTTGTGTTCTAAGTTATCAGAATTAGGGCAACAAATTTATAGATGTAGTTAGTGATCATTTAGCAAATTATTAGGGACAATAGATTAGTCAGATAATGGATAATGAAATTAGAAATATGTGGGCTATATAATAATGTATTCATTTCTCCTATGAAGATATGAGATTCCAATGAGAGTTTAGCTCATGGATTGAGAATCAGACTTCTCTTATTTTTGTTCATTAGTTTTGTTTATGTTTTCATATGCATGCTCTTGCTAGATTTAACAGAACTATGGATATCACTTCCTGCTACAAATGGGATGATGTCAGTTCATTTCAACCTTTTCATCAAAATCACTTTCATCATTGAGTGTTTTTAAGTGTTGTTCAATTAAAACGATAATAATGTTTAAATTCTTCTTTTTGCTCATTTTCAAGGACCTTCATCATTCTAGTTGTTGCTTTGAGATCTGCATCAATTTATTCAAGGACTTTTCAAGACATTCTTCAATAAGTTTTATCTGTGCATCATAATCTATTTCAACAACTTTAAATTGCCTTATTTCCTTAACTGTTGCTATGGAATTTTCTTCGTTTTCTTTAGCGTCTACTATTGTGATAAGACTCTTATTACAATTTTCTATTGCTTCTATTGTGATGGACATATCATTAACCTCTTCTAAAGAAAACAACAGTTTATCAATCAACTTATCTTCAAAGATGATGTGTAATTAACTTACATAAAACAAATATCCATCATCAAATTTTGTTGTTATTGAAAATTTCTCTTTATCATCAGTGACCATAGTTGTTGGATTCATCATCTCTACTTCAAATAGGTTGTTCACTTTCTTCAATTCAATAGCTCCTCCATAGTTGTTGGATTCATCACCTCTACTTCAGATCAGCTGTTCACTTTCTTCAATTCATTAGCTCCTCCATGGCTTTTCTCTCTACAATCTCTGCACTTTTCTATAAATTTGCTACTAAAGATCTACATCTGTCTTAGTTCGTTTTCTCACTATACATCAATTGAAGTATATCCCAAAACATTTTTTCATCGCATATTTCACCAAATTGATACAAAATACTAGACAACATGTTTTCATCTACAAGTTATATAATGAGAAGCAATGCTACCGCACCTCTACTATTATCTCTGGAATTTATAGAAGTTTCTTGAAAAAATTCCCATAAATACACTGAACCAAGATGAAAAAAGCTTAAATTTTATACATTAAAAAGATGACAAAACTGACATTACTTACTTCAATATTACACCAGTTTCAAATTCTAGAAGATTCATATTTATATTTGATTCTATGATTGGAAACATTTGATATTCTCCTAAAACTAATGCTCTTTCATTCTTTCTCCTCAGTTATTTTAGTTCTCTCCAAAACTATTTAATTATCCTTTGTTGACCCATGACATATTGTCCATTCAACGAGCTCAACAAATTACCACCACACTCATATTCACACCATAGACCTCACATATTTACATGGTTTTCAGGCTTCATATACTCATCCAATGAACATGATGAACACAGCTTGTCGAGAAGCACTAGATAGGGCACCACAATAGTGTCATCTATCCTCCATGTGAATGGATACCTGTACGATCAATGCACAACACAGTCAAAAAATGTCACAACCCCATGCTTCATACAGAGCATAGATTGCCAAAAACTACCAATGGATCTTCCAATCATAACGTAGATGATACAACACTGGATACCATCCAAAAACAACATATCCGGTCTAATTGGTTAATGCCAAGGCTTCACACAATGCTAACACCACATAATCTTCCACGAGTAGTGATCTAGCAGCCACACCAGTCCTAACAACCACACTAGTCGACTCACCAATCACCAACAATTCAACACACAACATCCAACACCAGGAAGGTCTACACCACACTGCACAACATGTCGCACCAAGCACTACAAGCCGTGCAAACCCAACTCCTAAGACCACACACAATGCTCAACACATTCTACAATATGCCACAAGAGATTCACGTTCCAATCATCGTGGTGGCTTCTTTGGCACCTCCATTCACAAGCAACAACAATCACATCACTAATCGATTGAGCCTATCCTTGTATGCCTCTGCAATATGTGTTTCTAGTAGCAATTTATGCCTAAATTCAATTTATATCCTCACAACAATTTCAGGCTCCATGGTTGCTCTCATACCAAAATAGATTTAAGAGAGAGACAAATGAATAATTCTCAATCATTCATTTACAATACTTCATTCATTCA